>LD345743.1:134765-149292 GCA_001465055.1 Ptychodera flava
TGCATATTTAATGAACTTCTCTAATTAGGGATATATCTGAGTTGACTTGACTAAAGTTTACGAAACTTACTATGTAGATTAAAGATACTATGATATGACTCCATTGAAAGTCATTGAGCATTTTCACTTCAGCAAATTTCTAATTTCCATATTGACTGAACTTAATGAGGGATTTATACCGGGATTTACTTGATCAAAGTTCCTAAACATACTATGTGCATTGATGATACCAGGTTAAAACAATATTGAAAGTCATTTCGCAATTTCATGTCAGCTAATTTATAATTTGCAGATCTAATGAGCCTTCACGGTTTCGCATATTTCGCTTGAAGGTCTTGAACAATGGCAATTACACTGGATATATAAAGTGGTGATGCAATGACAGCATTTTACAGAAGTTTAATATTTTTATTTCAGCTAATAACACTTTCAAAGAAGTTGAAAACATGTGGCAAAAGTGTAATTATATTATGCTACCATGCGCCATTCTGTTTGGACGAGAGCTCATTCTACCGATGCTAAAATACTGTTTGGCACTGATTGCGGTGGTACAACCAGCCCTTAAACCAATATTTTCGAAGTGGCTCAGTAGGTGCATTTGAACATTCCTATCTAAACTTACAGTAATGCGAAACAGTCCGCTTTGTTTCAAACACCGAAGTCTGAATTTCGATACAAAGATAAAGTATGGGTCTGTAACTCACCTCTTGGTGGATATAAGTCGGGGTTGGTGAAGAAAGACATCTCTGAAGCAGCACATTTGGGTGTGATGTAAATTTTTGTATTAGGGCAACAGCGCACCGCGCACTTTGCTTGATTCAGCGGAAGTCGACAGCTGCAATATATAATGAAAGACGTGAGCATTTCCAGGGCAATGGTATATGTGGGTCCAAGAAAAATGTGAACTATTGTTGGACTCACACATAACATTGCCCTCGTTACTTAGGGAGCCTTCAGTTCTTATGAAGAGAGCGGGCAGGAGGAAATTGAGTGTGATCCATCATGTAAAACATGACTCTTCCCTAATGCCCCTTTCTAAAATGTGACCCTTTCTCCCTCTCAAAACTCAGAAGTTTGAAATGTGTGACGCACCTTGATAGAAATACTGAATTTGTTTATTACACGTAAGGAACTGGACAGAAATTTCAAGGGAGAAGGCCAGTATTTTTGGGATGGGTCGCAATTTTTCTTACAAACAGATTTGAAGTTATGAAATTTCATACAAGCCTTGGGGGAGGGTCACCACTTTGCACAATTATTATAAGCCAAGATGTGGCCGATATAGTGTTTCGTCCGATGATATCAAATCATAATACATGGGAGACTAGCGGGCAAACCATTAACATTTTTCCTCTACAAAATAAGCTACATATGTACTTTCATATATCTTTGATAATTCATGTTAATGTACTATGCTTGAAGTAGGAGGAAAAAAGGGCATTTTTGTGCAAGAAATATAATTGTTTGATTTCACTGAAAAATGTTGAATATATTATTCTATGAGAAAACTAAGAACACTTATTTCCAACATAAAACTAGCAATATTCGTTTATTTATAGACGTTTGATAATTTATAAAATATACTTGAGAGAATAACGTGGCTACAGGTGCATATGTGTATTAGAAATTCGACAGTATTTTAGCATCGGTAGAATGAGCACTATTTATGGGAGTCTATTCACCGACATTGGAGTAAATGGCAAACTATGAATAATTTTTTCCAACACAAAACTAGGATTATCTGCATTTCTAGACGTTGGATAGTTGACATAAATTAACTTAATTAAAATAGGAGGGTTACAAGTGCATATGTGTTAAATGCATTTGATTTTAGGATTTCACCGAAAATGTGGCTCTACTATACATGGGAGTCTATGAGAAAACTGTGAACAATTGTTTCCAATATAAGACTAACAACATCTGTGCATGTATACACGTTGGATAATTAACATAAATGTACTTGATCAGAATAGGATTGTTACAAGGACATACGTGTCCAAAAAGTTAATTTTAAAATTTCATCAAAAATTTTCAAGTTGATTCACTATACATGACAGTCTATGAGAAAACTATGAATATTTTTTTACAATACTAAAGTAGCTAAATATATGCTTTTATAAGTGTTCGTCAATAGATACAAATGTACTTGATCAGAATAGGGTGTAAGGTGTTTGAAGGTGCAGATGTGAACAACAAATATAGTATTGGAATTACGCATAAAATAAAAATTCACTTCTCATGGTAATATAGGGTAAACTATTAAACATTTTCCTTAAAAACTTGCAATATCTGTAGGTAAATATTATTGGGGACTTTTAGGCTGTAAGAAGTTTTTTGACAAACAATAAGACAACTCTATGTACAATTACAAGCCAAACTAGAAATTATGTTGATTAACACAATGCAAAATGTGATCCTCTTCCTAGGGCAAGTTTGTACAATGTGACCCTCCCACGATTCCTCCGACCTACCCCCTCATAATAATTGAAGGTCCGTTATGCATTTTGCGTTGGTTTATTGATAGCGCCAATATCTTTTGCACCACTAATTCGTCTCGGAGACAGATATTATGACTGTCGAACGTTCACAATATATTTTTGGTTATCCCCTTGTATGGGACTCAAGTCAAAGCTCATAGAGTAAAGTTTACCGGCTTTTGCAAAAAAATCGAAAATTTGTTTCATTTGTAATATTCACATAGAGTGAACATAGAGATGGCGACCGTCTTGAATAATTTCAAATATCAGTAAATTTAAGGTGATTTGTTTACATGGTACCAAAATTTGTAACGAGTTTTAATTTGATTTTGAATTTTGAAAGAGAAAGTTTGAAAGTCTCAGTGATGCAACTTCGAGCACAATTTTAAGAATTTCAAGTTCAGGAGCATCTACCTTTAAACAATACATATTGAAGTCAATCATAGACACATGGCCCTTTTATGTTGGTATTGCTTCAATGATCGGATAACAGCGTATGCAATTCCGAAAAAGGGCTATAGATTGTAAAAATTCAGACAAAACGTACAAAAGATAGAATAAGTATTCAAGGGTATTCAATATCAGAATGCTTTTTAAACTTGCAGTATTCCAAGGCCGAACTACAAAGTCAATCTGACGACCGTTGCAATCCCTACAGCGCCGTGGTCGCTGAACGAAATCCTGAACAATTATGATAAGCTGAGAGAAGTCTTCCACGTAGACGGTCCTTTGAATATGACAGAAACAGACCTTCCTGTGATGAAGAAACGTGCCCAGATCTTATACACATATGAAAGGCCACCTACGTTAAGCAAATCTTTTACTTTTAGTAAACAGGTAAGATTGTTGATGTCACTATTTAACAAATAATATGTAATATTATATTGGGCTCAGCCCTTGGTGTCGCGCCAGTGGTGTCGCGCCAGGCGTTAATATTAAAAATGTTATTTGTATCGATTCATGATTAGTAATCATAAAGGATAACATAGAATTAATTGTTACTTTCTATATGCGTTTGAACAAGTATGACCGGTTTACCCTCTAATGAAAGTTCACGTACACGATGTCAGACCCTGTAGGTATAGATTTTCTGTTATGTGTAAAAAAGTTTGACATAAATTTGCAATTTTTACCATGATTACCATCTATTGTGTTTAACAAGGGACATATTGTGCCATCATTAACTTTGCAATATACTGTACCGCCCAACTTCCGATATTGTAAGCTGAAAACCAGCATTACTTCTAAAAACGGGTAAATTTTGCATATAGTTATTGACACAGAGGGCGCCTTTCTAAGATTCAATCCCAGCATTCTTTGCGAATGTTCTAGTTCATATGCACGATAGTTTTCTCTCTTCTTTTAATTTTTAGGCGTGATAAGAAATTTTGTATCAGCGACAGGGTGGATAATAATAATTACTCGCTAATAAAAAAGATATATTTTATTAATGGAATGTTATAATAGAATAATAGAGAGCACGTTTCGAATTTATTTATTTACGAGCACTCAAAAAAAAACATGGCGGCGCCCACGAAAGAAGGGTACACTGCCACAAGATCACTTATCCACGAAGATAGTTTGGAAGAAAAATAGTGCAGACCTTGAAGTTTTGATATCTGCATGGATGCTTGTTTAGTTTGAACTTTAACGTCAAGAATTTTTGTAAAGATATTTTCCTGCCTGAATCAAAATGCAGACTGTTGTGAATAATGGCTGAAACATTTGGTGGTAATATGAGGAGTTTTAGGGCTAATAGAAATCATAACAATAAGTCTGAAATTTGTCAAAAACACCACTGAGGGCGCTATTTTCATCGCTATCTCAAAATTTCCGTGGACTTGCCCACACGAAAAAATTAATCAGTAGTCAAGCTGACATTGACCTAACACCTGTTAAGAGGATTCGTGCCGCTGAATGTTTTAAAATAGGAAAATCGAGCTCAACGCTACTGTGGTGGCCTATGGGAAATGAATTAGTGGTCTTTTGCCACACTTCCGGTTACTCGCATAGTATATTATGAATATGCGCATGCGTAGTCAGTAAGCCGCTGGCGCGACTACTAAAATGCATACATAATGGAGCGAGCAATTAGTTCTCCAAGTTCCCTGTCATTTAAATGTACTTTGCAAATTGATCTTCTGTAACGACAACATGAATGCAAATTATAATTTTGAGGTTTTCTTGTACTTGAGTTTCAGGTCAGGTCAATACTGAGCTTTATTTTGGTTCGTAAAGTAATTCAATGCAGTTGGAGTCGGCATCCACAGTCTTTTACATCTCTGTCAGTCTAAACTACTTACTTGACCTTTTGTCACAGGCATGTGTGAAAAGCCTGCGCAAGGTTCCAGGACGGTCAAAATGGTTCAATCAGCGGTTTCTATCAAGCATCAAGCTGTTCTTAGACAAAGATGATATCAACAACTGGGGAAGTTTTTACAATTTATCATTATGTCCCGATCACATGATGGGCTTGAAAAATTTCGAAAGGATAGGTAAGCATAAAACATTGTGGTAATGTTTATTTGCACATTTAAAATGAAGACTTCAAGTAAACGATCAGTATTTATCGCTCTGTTTTGCTGCATTGATGTTTCCGCGTTATGAACTCTGTATTTGGCTCTCTTTATGGTAGTAAGCGTCTCGAAAGTGAACGACTTAATCTTTCGTTAAGTGAAACTTCCACCATTTTCTAACCAAATTAAGAATTAAAATCAGAGGTTACCATGGAAAGTTTGGTACTAGAGAAACAAATTACCTGATTTTTTTGTCACAACGGAAATGCATCTGAATTTTATCATGTATTCTTCACTAAAGCAGCATATGCACTCTTATGTTTTATTACCTAAAGGAAATGACAAGCCGTTTTCACAATCAGTCACTCTTGATAAGGGTCTGGTAAAATAGCTCGATCTTTTTGCCTAATACACATACAATTAGAAACACCTGGAGTACAGGTAAATGCCTACCAATTGCATGACATGTACTGTATGTAATGTAGAAAACGTTCTAAAGATCAGATTTACCGATGTTTAAATTCAAAATTGCCGCCTTCCCTATGTCATCTCTGAAGAGAAAAATATTATTTTCGATTTTCGAAAAACTAAGACGGTGAAAAAATCCATTACACCAAGAGCTTTAAAATGTGCCACCACAAGTGGTGGATTAGTAAGAAATTTACAAATTTGAGACAAAATGTCTGTTCCCGAGGCGCATTCTACCTTAATTGTTTCAAACCAACAGAACAGTTATCATCACCTTAATCCCATCTTTCAAAGGTACACTCACTGAACACCTTATCCCAACTTTCTGAAAAAAAATCACCTCTTGGCACGGATACTGATAATAATATGCACGTTATGTTCTCATTGTGCGTTGCAAGGGCTGATACGTCTTGTCAACAACGACAATTATTCTACGACTCCGATAACAAACGTCACATCACCAAACAAATGCGTTCGATGTGCCGTTGTTGGAAATAGCGGAGTACTGCGTGGGTCAAAAGCTGGAACTGAAATTGACTCCTACGAGTATGTGTTCAGGTAAGTTACCGTTTATCTTCATACTCTTGTTTATTACCTCATGTCCTACACCATGCACCTCTTGGGTGACATTTTTAGGAACATAATTGTAACGATGTCAATCCTCTACTTGGATCACAACTGTTAAACCGTTTTACATATAATAGAATATGTTTATTGTAGCCTCGCAGTGACGTGTGATTTCAATGATTTTGGTCTCAATTGAAGTAACCCAAACTATCAGTGTTGTTAAAGTTTCAAAATTTTCGATTTGCAAAAAAAGGAGGGTTAAAAGTTCCTCACTTTAAATGTTCTAAAACGAGCCACCAAGTATTGGAACAATTTTAAGGTATACTGTCACCTGTTCCAATTTTGCCACAATTATCATGGAAAGAAAAAATCTAACCGATCACAGATTTTAAGCGGGTGGCCACTTTTTAATAACAGTTCATTCACATGGGCATTTTGAATACTAGGGAATGCCCCTTTCATCATATATGGGCATGTTTTGATTACAGGTGACTGTATACCTTTAAGAGACTGAGTCTGAATTTCTGTCCCCGAGGTGCATTCTACCTTAGAAGTAAAATTTTCTTGGGAGGTTTGTGAAGCAACTAGGACCACTATGGTGATGATAGTTTCTGTAATTATTGTTTAGTGTTCGCCCAGTCTCCTTCAGCTTTAACAGATGTAAGAGATTGACTCATGAATTGTTTATATATATTTATATGTTTAGCTATTGTTTATATATATATTCGTAGAGTGAACACTGCAAAAATTCAAGGGTTCGAGGAAGATGTTGGTAGCAAAACCAGCTTCTACAGTGGCTTTCCAAATTCCGTGTATGTTAAAGAGCTGAAAAACATTACGGTAAGAAAGCATGTCATTTCAATATGTTTATCTTATTCAGTTCCATTGATAGCAAACAGACAATTAGATGCATATTTTATGTACATGCAATGTTTCTGCCATTTATTCCCAGTTACTTAGGTGGCCGCATCATTACGTTGCTTTTGATATAGCCTTTAATCTTTCAACATATAACACAGAAAGGAAGGACATTCGACTTGAAAGAAAATACAAATTTTAGTAACAGTGTAATTTCAATCATTATGTCATCCTTTTGGAGTATGCTGTTAAAGATTTGTAGTACTGCATATACTGTATTCGAATGGCATTCTTCCACTATGATAACTCTTTCTATTTAGGACGTTTACTTCATATGTCATTTGTCTGGACCGTATGCGGTACCTTGGCTGGAGGAGTTACTGAATGGAAGCATGGCTTCAAAACAAAACCTGTGAGTAGATTTTGACATATTGATACCAATGAATAGTATCTTCATGTTGGAGATGAAAGAGTTATAAACCTTAACAGGTACCCATCCCACAGAAATTTTCAAACACCCGAAACAGTACTGAAAACACTCAAAATATACTTCTTTCATGTAGTGCGAAGTCCTGGCTATCAATAAGTCCTCAACACATATTTCCATTAGAGCGTCCATATTATAGGATATGATGACTATAATAGATAGAATACATAATGGAAGGGATACCCTAATGCATAGCGCAGAGTACCTGGTTCACCCTCAGAGGATGGTTGGTTCGACAACCAAGTATGTCAAGGGTAACACACATACTGTAGGAAGAAGGCGGGCTCGAGATTTGTACCCTTCAGAGGGTAATAGGCTATTGGTACCTAACCCTGTATATCGGTTTTCATCTGTTTGATGATGGAGAAAAAAAGAGCCTTACTATTGAATCAGTCAACGAATGTACATGGGAAATACATTATAATCACACTTTAAGTACATTCTAGGGCCAGGGAACTTTAGAAAATGTTCAGTACTTTAGGTAATTTGAATCAGAATGCTAGATTCGTATAATTTTTATATGATCACTCCTGCATGACCCCTTCCAAAAATATAATGAAATTCTCCTAAGATAAATATAAGATAAATTTAAAATGACCCACTTTCCTTAATAATTATGCCAAGGCCTTCAAATGTGTTATTGTGTCTCCATGTAACGGAAATGTTTCTCTCAATTTGGAAATTTAGCTTAAAATCCCTCCTCTGTTAAGATTTAATTTGATCAGGTTGATAATTGCAAAGTTACGGACTTTAAGTCCGGGATTTAGATTAAACCAAAAGACCGTATTAGCTTAATTTGGGTAAGTATAATTCCTACATCTGGGTTAAAGTATGTGTGTTTCAATTCCACAGATCATTGGATTTTATCAGCAATGGCTCACTGCTTAATCCAAGAAAGGTAAGAGTACTGCATCCAGATTTTATCAGGTACTTCAAGGTACGTTTCCTCGGCGGAAAGGGACGTTTCCCTTCGACAGGTGAGACTTTTTACTATGAATACTATTCAGATGAGACCACGACTTTTATTTGAGAAAAATGATTTAAACATTCGGTATACTGTATTCTGTAGTATGTGTGGTATAGCTGTTGAAAATGCTGTCTAATGTTCCACTAGACAGACGTAGAACTTGTGACGGTATGGTGACCATCTACTTTTATTGCCGAGCTCAAAGAGTGCTCTTAGAATCTTGTAGACAAGGCAGATTATGCACCAACGTTAACGAGAATTATATGCGTTGTTGCACTACTTTGTTGTTAAACACTGTACATCATTCATTATTCATTATATCATACCAGTATATTGATGGCGCAAATACAGCGATCTGATCGGTCGAGACGCGAAAAGAACCGTGGTATATTGGCGATATACCACGGCTGGCATACGCGCGAGCTGTCAGCTTGAGCAAAAATCCGTTTATGACGTTCCACGCCAGACTTTGAATATACTGTTCTGATATAATAGCAATAAATCACACCCAACGACGGTATACCACTCGATTTTGACCAGTTCACTTCATATATGCACTAGCTATCGCTCATGCATATATGTCGTGAACTGGTCAAAATCTCGTGGTATACCATCGCTGGGCGTCCTTTATTGCTTAATTAACCGATGGTATGATTCTAAGGAGCAGTTACTATCGTCTATTCTGTCTTTTCAGGTGCACTTACAGCGGGAGTTGCCCTACATGTGTGCGATGAAATTAAACTGTTCGGGTTCGGCGTGACGGACAATTCATTTATCCACTATTATGACGAACTGAATTCATCCAAAATAACAAACCGAAACTCACAACGCAAACATAATTTCATCAACGAGTGGAATCTCTGGAAAATGCTAGAACGGAATCACATCATCAACCGATTCACATCGAGAGTCAAGAAGCCAAAGGCGAGGAAAAAGGGAAAGAGGTGATGGCCATTCGATACATTACCAGAAGAATAATGCACCATCTCGTGAAGATCAACAGTGTACGAGTACGGCAACCGAGAAGGCCAATGAAATAATTATTAATAATTACTCAAAATTGTATAATATGACAATTGTATGACAAGACTTCCAGCTGTCATTTTTATTTGAATATTAAATTGCATCTCCATCGTGACTTTTAATTGTCCGTTTCATAATTAAATTCATTTTACATTTATTTCAATGGCGATTTTGATTTCCTTTACATCAAGTTCCCATTTTGGAATCCTTTTTGAAGTACGATAATGCCATTGATTTCTCATCGGTTAATTGCGCCAGTAGTGCGCGCTCTCCGGTGTAAGTAGGCCGTGATACATAATTATTCATATTCTAGCAAAGAATGTCATATTAGCTGCAATTATTATTTTTTTCGTCAATATTGTACAATAAAGAAGCATCAATACTTGCAAAAGCGAAGATAATACTCCTAATGGAGAATGGGGATGTCGCACAATTAGCCGATGAGAATTCGATGGTATCATCGTACATCAAAGCTGGTTACAAAAAATGGTAACTTGATGTAAAGGAACGCTAAAGTCAAAATCTACATGCAAATAAAAGTGAATTTCAGCCATTGAACCTCATCACTGAACTTCACTGAACAGACAAATAATAATATTACGCAAATATGATGATGAGGTCATTACCCGCAATGAAAGGCCGAGTGGAAACTGACCGATAATTGCAGTTGGTTTATTTTAGAATGTTTGTTTACATATTGCTCAAGAACTTCGTAGCATTGCTGTACTACAATCTATACTCGAGAACTTTTTGAAATCGATGTACTATTATATTAATATTTATTGTAGTTGCAATCCTGGAATTTTCTAGAGGTGTTTTATCCATAAATACTGTACGGCACAAAGAGTAAATAAGATATTCATTATAATATTTTATTATATTTCATTTAAACTCCATAGACTGTCAAGCCAAAGGCACTTCTCACAGAGTGTCGAGATACAACAAAAATATATCTGTATATACAACATGTACATTAAAATATTAAAAGAACAAAAAACATATACATAAAAGACAACATGTATCAAAGGGCAAAATTTCAAAAAGCCAAAACTGGCTTCAGAACTAGAATTTGTCCAAAAGATGAGACGTACATAAAAGAATGAAGGTAGGACAATATTTGACATCTACTGGTTAACTATTCCATATTTTGACACCGTTATACATAAAACGACTCTTAAAATTCATGTTCTGTGTCTTGGTATATATAATTCATTTCTGTCTGCAGATCTTGTACTACGGCTGTTGAGCTTCTGGACACTTCTGAAAACATTTAAATGTTCAAGATCTAAATTATTTTGGACTTTGTAAATTAAGACTGATCCATTATATACAATCCTTAGTCTAAATGGTAATTTAAAACGTCAAAATAATTATGACTAGGAGACTCAGTGTAATCAGAGTCTAAAAGTACTTTGGCCACAGCTTCTACGAAGTAAAAGTTTGTTAGATGATATGATCCAATATGATCCCATGTTGGATTATCCCATATGTTAGAACAGTAGTTAAAATGGGGTAATAGTAAACAATTGTAAAAGTTCATCTTGCCTCGCTGAGTTAAGAAAAGTACGTATACGTTTTGAGTTGCAGCAATCTTCCCAATTTTGGGGTTCGTCAATGATTATACCAAATAACTTTTCATGAGTTACATAATCAAGCTGATCATTACCACACATTACATTGATGGGATATTTCGATCTGGCTCTTTTCTTTGATGTTCCGATGACTATATAGCCTTATTCTTTTTTCGGAATTCCTGTAACTCATAGCAAACTGCTTACGGTAGAATATTTCAACTGAATCACCAAGCCTTCACAAGTTGTGTCATTGTGAATGATACGATGACGCAGACCGATCAAATGACCGCAGGAGGGCATTGTAAACTTCTGGTATTTCCATCCCCTCATACTAATTGAGGGCTGGCCGTTGTATTCACATCAATGATGATGGCTCCACTAAAGTTACAGAATACAGAAACCTACCCACACAGATCAATATCTCAATTTCAACTCCAATCATCATCTTGAACACAAACGATCAGTAGTCAGGACATTGTTCCACTGGGCTGAATCAATAGTCACAGAAACACAAGATAAGCAGAAAGAACTTGAACACGTCACGAGACCTCTGAGAACCAATTGGTACCCAGAGTGGATGTTCAAAGTCCCAGAAAGAAGGATAAAAACAAGGACACAGATAAATCAAAACAATTCAACATCAGTGTAGGCATTCCGTATGTGAGAGGCACATCTGAAGTTTTACTGAGAGTTTTTAAATTTCATGGCGTCAATATGTGCCACACAGATCGTTCAACTCCATACGACAAATACTCACCCACGTTAAAGATAGAACTGAAGAGTTAAAATAGTGTGGTATATTTATCGTGTCAAGTGTGACGTATTTAATCAAGACTACATCGGGGAAACAGCTAGACAACTTGCAACGAGACCCAGAGAACACAAGAGATGAGAAACCTCTGCAAAATATGAACACTGCAAAAAGACAGAGCATTCAATCAATCCTGATAACATCAAGATCACCTCATGTGAAGATCACTGCATCAAACGCTGTGTGAAAGAGACCATTGAAATCAGAGCACAAAGGCCAAATTGCAGAAGTACCAGCAGTTTACAACGCTCTCCTACAGTCAGTGGACCGGTCTACGTCATCACACCATTCGCAATGACACAACAGCTGATGAAGGCTGAGTGATTCAGTCGAAATAGTCTACCGTAAGCATTTCGCTATGAGTTACAGGAATTAAGAAAAAATAATTTGATTCCAGAGCAAGGAAACAATGGTTTTGGTTGTATATAGCCTTAGTTTTCTGTGAATTAACACACATGCTATTTTGATCGCACCAGCGTATGATCAGATTCATGTCTCTATGTTGGGACTGATCACCTGAGCTGCAGTGTCATCAGCATACATATCAGAATGTTCAGAAACCAGTGTGAAGTCATTTATAAATAGAGGGGAGAACAAGGGCCCTAAAATAGATCCCTGTGGTACGCCTGTACTGACAGAAAGGGGTCACTTGGGGTTCCGTTAAAAGAAACCTACTGAGTTCTGTTAGGTATGAAGTGAAAAAGCGCGTTGTCTGCTCTGAACAACCACAAAGTTTGAGTTAGCCTACGGCAGGAAAATATCATGATTAAAGCCTTTCTAAAATCAACAAGTAAAACGCCTATTAGATTTCCCCTATCGATTGCTTGGTACCATAAGTTTGCAATGTTACTTAAGGCTATTTGAAAAGAATAGAACTTACGAAAACCGGATTGGTTATCTGACAATAAAATTTGAAATGACATAATATTATAAAAATCACCGTAGGCATGTCTTTCTAACAATTTTAGTACAAGAGGAAGGAATGAAATAGGTCTGTTGTTAGAGATATTATCCTTGCGCTGATGTTGTCTGAACCAGTGGATTTATTGCAATTTAAATTTATTAGAAATTTAAAAATATCTGAATCGCATGCGTCATCCGATTAGACTTGCATTTTACTTGGATTTAAGCTGTTAGCTTGTGCGACTTTCTGATCTTGTTGTGAACGTACAATTTTGCACTTCTTGCCTCAGTGTGCTTAACGTGATGTCAACTAGAGAGTACGATAGCGGAGGGATAAGTATACTATTGGCTTTACACAGATTTTACCGTTCCACAGACCCATTTTGTTAATCAATAACTTAATATCTTAGTTATATACATTTTGAAGAAACTACATAAAGAGACATCAGGAACTTTACGCTCTCTTTCTGTTATAACAGCAAAGTAGAGACTCGACTGTTATCCGGACAAGTTTGTACCATTAATGGTTAAAAAGAGTTATAGTCACTTTGCATCAGATGACTATGCAGTCATTCATTTTCTCATCACTCTGTGAAGTCAGCTAATTACAACATGCCAGACTTCAAGTAAGATGACTTTATTGATGAACTAGATCAGGATGTGTTTCGGTTATCTCAGAAAAGACGACCTAGCGTCATCGGCACTTTTAAACCGAAAAGTCTTCTTTGACGAGAAAAACACAACATGACACAGTAAAACATTTAGTTGTAAAATTAATTATTGTCTGTCTTGAAATGTAATGTGCTTCGGTCTGATAAGGAAATGAAAACGTTAGAAATTCACACCAAATTAGAGCCTGAAAAATTTAAAATGGGCAAAAGGCGGCAAGAAGGAGAATATGAAAAGGCAGGACAAATTATAAACAGGAGGATAACAGAACAATGAACGAAAGGAAAGGTGAGAAGAAAAAGAATATAATTTTTTGACAGAGATTACACTCGAAATTGAAATCTAACTACGATAGATACAGGCATAGAGTGGCAGTTTTTGGGAACGGTGGTATACTTAGAAGTAATGAAACATGGTTCTACGGAAATTGTGCTTTTGTATCTGATACATTTTTTCGTAGGGCTTCGCCTACGCTAGTAGTTGGCAATAACAGAAATAAGTCGTTGCTTGTTAATCGATGTCTCCAAACGGTACAAAGGTGAGCACGACTTACCTGTGAGTCTTTTTGCCGTGCGCACTAACCATACTTCCGTAGCTTTAGGTCATATGCAAATCTTTGAGATCATCGTCCATGAAGATATCTGCGTTGTTTTATTTGCTGTGCTTACAGAATGAGAAGGAGAAAATGCATTGGTATTATATTAGTTTCTATCAGCATCACGGCATTTTACTTTGTACTGGACGCGTACATTAGTCCGCAAGAAGGCAAGGGCACGTGAGTATTGACACAAGGCTTATTGTGTTTGTTAGTTTCGCCAATGTACATTAGCACTGTCCCCTCCCTATACCAGTTTTATTGCGCAGTGATATTTATGAAAGTGCTGAAATCAGACTTTGAATGATTGTACTTGGTAGCTATAGCTGTCAGTGCGAGAGTTGACTTTTGGTCTGTGACGTTGAGAACTCAAAGATTAAATATTATTTTATGTCTCTTGATTCATTTTTCCCCGTACGACACGATCAATTTCTCTCTGCTCTCGGTGTGTTGTTTTAAGAACATGGCTGTATTTCGTCAAGGGGCAGGTACACCATGCAAAGGTTTCGAATTTGTAACCGCGGAAAGTGATAGCAAGGTGCAAGTTTTTAGGTTGATATGACAATAACAATGTGAGTGTATTCTATGTTGTACGGTCTCTATCAAAAGTTC
>LD345743.1:167315-177803 GCA_001465055.1 Ptychodera flava
CGCTTGCTTTATAGTCAAAAGATTTTTCGAAATCCGAATCTCGAGTATTTGGATACACTTAACTCAAGTATGGGTGGCCGAGTTTTATTTCTATCCTGATACTACGGACCTCGATAAGCTAAGATTTTCAGATCCCTATTTCCGAAAATTCGCAGCGGAAGCCATCATTTACGAACGAAATCCCCTTGTAACGTAGCAGGCACGACAGCAGCGAAATGGAGAAATCGCTTTGTTGTTTAGAGCCAGGTTTCGAAATTGAACAACTATTCGTATTTGTTCTACACCGTGATGCCGAGTGTTTCTATATTTACTCACCAACAAACACTAGGCTAGCGTTTGCAATTTAAAATACAACAGCGGCCGACACAATGTTTGCACGGTGGACTCAGAGTGTTTAAATCGACAAAATTTTCATTAAAAATATTTACTCTCATATATTGTTATATATTGTTCCTTTGATATTCATAAAAGGACGTTCTTAAAGGGCCAGTAATGCCGATAACTTTTGATGATTTTCCCACTAATTATTGTTTCAAATGTGAACAATAATTTATTGTTCTACTCCCAAAAGCATGTTGATATACACGGTAGTTAGCTTGTCAACTCAGCCTGTGCATGTGTAAATAGAGTTGTTATTGTTGACAAGTGAATTCAGGTCCGGACTAGAATTCAAATATAAACAATAACAACGGATTTTGCACATATACACGCTAAGTTGACAAGCTGAATAGTGGGTGTTTCAACATTATTAAGAGTGGAATAAGAATTTGCAATTAAAATAATGAAAATATCATCTAAATTTAGCATTTCTGGCCCTTCAACCATTGAGTTTTCAATAAATTTTAGCTTGGATTACAACGTGCTTGGATGATAAGAAAAACGTTTCTTGCGATAGAAAATGAAGCCACCTGCATTCATTACAAACGTTCTCCTTTGATAATTTTGCAACAATTTAACCCAATATGACGTTCACTGTGCCGGCACAGTCAACATCCTCAGCGTTTTCGCTCTCCCATATAGTAACTCACCCGTACACTGACTGCTTGAACATTCTAATATTGCCTTTATCACATTTCCCGGTGATGAAACTGCACAGAACGTTAACGACAGGTTTTTTTCTCGATATGTGTACGGGTCGATACAACGATTGGTGTTTCCTACACTGAACGTGTTCTGGCAGTGAGAACAGTGGCCGTCATATTGGGTTCAATTGTTGCAAAATCTATCAAAGGAGAACGTTTGCAATTGATGCAGTTGGCGTTATTTTCTATCGCCAGAAACGTTTTTCTTATCACCCAAGCACGTTGTGATTCCAAACTATTTTGAAATTCACTGTAATAAAGAAATGAACTCCGAGTCCGTGAACCACGTTGGCACGTAGACGCTGAACTAAACACTTTTTTTTAATATTAACCTCTGATTTCTCATCATTGCGGCCAAAAATCGTATGGTGCCTTTTCGCTTGGCTGCCTTGATTTACTCGGCTGTCTTGATTTTAGGAGTCCCGTACTTCTTCGTCACATGAGCCGAAACAATATTCCAAATTAAAAGTCAAATTATAGCTCATAAAAGAATAAATATTGACTTCGGGGGAAATGGTACGTTCTTTATCAAGATTAATTAAAAGCCAAACGACAGCAGAAAACAATTTTTACGAGCTTAAAGGGAATCAAAACTAGAGTCTGAAAATAGCGGGTATAAATCTCTTCAAGATGTGAACATAGGGCACTGGGTTAGTTAGAACGCGTACGTAGATCTTTGCAAGAGACTTCCGCCGTCAATACACACACCTGGCGACAGATACAGTAACAATCTCCATGTTGCTCGGTTCTCGCTTAAAAAAGGGGAAGTATTCATACGCCTATTCGGCTAAAAAGGGCAGATGAACAATATGTGTTCAACGGACAACCTGTCAGATCGCCACCCGGTTAAATCAAAAGGCAAAAGACTCGAGGCACAATACGATCCTCGATATCTTTCAAAAAGTAAACGTAAAATTCGACACGACTTCTTCTTTACCTTAAAACCAATTCATCAAGCCATAAAAATATTCTCAATGGTAGTTCACTAAATTGTTTACTTCCTATCTGGAAAACAACCCGGCTGAAAGATACGGGGCTTTTTTTAGTTCATTGAATTTATATGTGTGACGCGGTTTGCTGAATACGGTAATAAAATAATTGTTCAACATGATAATAATTTGAATACCCTGATCGACTGAAACGTCATTGTAGGGATGTAAAACTAACAGATGGAGCGACAGATAATGAACACAACAACAGTTCTATGAACCCCAGATCTGTGCTAATTACGAACACCAATGACCTTATGACTGTGTTAATATTATTATATGGTAAAGAACTAAAACTTCTGACGTTAAACGCGTAAACGTCATAACAGGGTGTTTCTAAAATAAACTAAAACAAATGCCACGGAGGAGCACTGACAAGATTTAAAAATATTAAAGTTATCTGCAAATTCCACTCGGTGACATTAATCTTCCACCTGAGCACTTAATCAGTCTGTGAGCTTTTCTACTCCTTTAATAAAAAATCTCATCAGTAAGGATCGTTCGTATACTAATATAGGCCTTTAACAATATATCCGTAAATACCCACCAGAATTAGTTCTGCATGCACACGCATGACGATTAAACAAAAGAAAATCTTTGTAAAATTCTCGACATTTCCTACGATTTTTCGGGGATTACCCTTTCAAAACCGCCGAACCTAAGAGCGAGAAACCGTCATGAACTCAATTCTACGTTCGAGTTGGGTTTGTTTACCCTGTTTTACCCTAAGTCTGTAATCGGTCACTTTTATGACGCCAAACAATAATGCGCCTGGGACTCGTGACTACTACGACCTTTAAATATGGCGGCCAAAACAGTTTTGTGGAATCAGCAATGAAAGCATTATTGTCAAAAACCATGGCCATTCTGTGTTTGTAAATAAGTCATTAACATCACATACGACCCATAAAATGTAAAAAATATTGGGAAATTGTATATGCCATCCAAAATGACAAAAATTTCAACATTAATCAATATTCTCAACGCGCACTATTACACATCCGCATCCAACCTCATGTGATTAATAGTCCACTCCGACACGATTTAGTTTTTTTCGAATATACTTTAAGGTATTAGCGCATGCACGTTCACTCGAGCCTGCCATGCCACTAACCTTAAGCATTTAATGTCAGCTTCGCATTCATTGAGTATTAGATATGGCTCTTCTAATTGAGCTTGTTAATATCAGGTTTTTAACAAAATACCAGGATTACGGTGAAAGTTTTTTCCAAGACACGTAGCTTTGAGGAAATTGCCTAGCGAAGCTCCCGATGTACGTGGTGCAATGTGTTATGTGCCCAAAATGTGAACTCAACGTTCAGAAGGAACGTTCAGCAAGCACAGTGCAAGAGCGTATAAATTCTAGTTTAGCAGTCTCCCATTTAGCATTTTAAATGGAGACAGTCGTCGGAACTCTCAGCTCAAAGGTTGCCAGGGACCCATATGACCGATGTAAACATTGTATCTAGGGTGCGTTGGCGACTGATGAAAATTGAAACATGTTTGTTAGCAATGAATATCGTAAAAGTTAATTGTTGAAGCTATGTTGACTTGAAGCATCTGAATATCATGCATGAAATACATTGTTTGTAAACAAATGCCGCGCATGCGCGATTCCGACGACTGTCTCCCTCTAATAGGTTCTGTACTGAACTTAGTTCATAATGTGATTTAGTCATTTTGAGATATATTCGTTTTTTACAGGAACAGTTAGATCGTGTAACATTTTCCACGTGTTTACTCTATCAAAGGTCAAACAACGTCTATTATATAAAACCCAGTATATTGATGGTGCAAAAAAGAGATCTGATTGGTCGAGAAGTGAAATTAACTGTGCAATATTCGCGATGCAGCACGTTTTTAACACGCGCGAGCTCTCATCTAGAAAAAAACACATTCCTCTTTCAAAGTTTCACTGTGACGCCAGAATGTCAATACACTGTTATGATATGACAGCAATAAACCATCCCAGCAACGTGTATACCACTCGGTTTTGACCAGTTCACTTCATATATGTGAACTTGTCAAAATCTCGTGATGCACGTCGCCAGGTTTGGTACACTGCGTGAATATCACCCGGAGTTATTGCACAGCGCACCGCCTTTGTTGCGCTTCGCGTTCGTTAATTCCGAAACTCCCTGGTCAATTTGGAAAACCATTGGTTACGGAGGCAAGTGTATATCTAATGCCTAATATATTTAAGCGACCACCAATGTCACAAAACTAACTGTATACCAATCAATTGCCCTGTGGATTACTTTTATATTCGAGATGGTGTGCGCATCGTGGGAGGCAGGACGTCATATGAAGGCATAGTTGAAGTTTTTGTCTCGGAAGGATACATCACATCCTGTATGAGAGTTTGTGACACTGATCGAGCTTGGACGATGAACGAAGCTGACGTTGTCTGCAGGCAGCTAGGTATGTATTTCAAGCGATTGTACGGCACCACTGATTACACTTTACTCGATACCAGTGAATGTTCATACACGTTTTAATCACCTTGAGATTTTCTTCCTTCAGTTAGATATTAAATCCCACGAAAGACAGATCAGGTATGCGCATAGTTTGAAGATGCATTGAGCTTATCTCTTCCTTCGGTCTTTCAGATGACTAACAGTGGTTCTGAATCACCGCAGTCACCAAAAGTCACTCCCTCATAAACGATTCTTACAGTCAAACATTTCTCAAAGCAACGAACATGTTAAGTTACTACAGTCACAGACAAATAGAGAGACAGTCTTTCTACTTGTCTGTGCTATTTTCATGGCGATATTTACAAAAATGTGTTCAGTACTAATACCTCTGAAAAATCTAGATATAAACTGTAGTTCTGTTGATTGCTTGACTAAGCAATGTAATGAGGACCGACACCCATTGTCAACATTCGTTCAAGTTGTCGTTTTACTCCCTTGAGTCGGCGTATTTTCGAGGTTAGCCCTCTAAGCTTACATTTCGCCGTTTACAACTAAGGCTGCGCGGTAAGTGTGTGTTTCTCCCAAACAATAAGTTCTCTGAAAAAATCAGCTCATAATACAATTTACGTATACTTTCCCTGAAAACAAGGATATTGGAGGATGCTGTGGTTTGTATTTTGTTCAACCGTTGTTGTTGTTTTTTTACATAACGATCATGTGACAGTTAGTTTAAATAACTTCTAGAAGGTAGGTCTTTATCTTCTCCTGACGTCTGTAATGTACGATTAACAACATTGTAACCTGAAAAGTGTGTCTCAGATTTCTTTTATCTGTCCTAGCTTTCTTGATTTTAATACTTGTTTAATTTTGTCTGACCATGGATTAACCATCCGCCGGAAAAATTAACATGTCATAGAAAACGAACCAGACCCTCAACTAAAAATCACAGAGATTGATACAACAACTTTTGATTTCGTAAACTCAAAGTGCAAGCACTTCAATGTTTGTACAGGGGAGGGTAAAAACGATATCTGAGAGGTTATTTAAATTTGCTTTGTAATAGGCAGTGATTACAATATAATAAACACAGCATTTACTAATATGTAGGCGCCCAGACAAAATACTCTTTAGAGGGGTAACAAGCTCCGTTCTTTGCAGAGATGTCATTGTTTTAAAGGGGTCAAATTCTTGTTCTGTAATCTTAAAAAGTCAATGGTGAGGTCTCTAGTCACTGGAAATGATAAATTGTTATCTCATTCTTTGTCCACGCAGGTCTTCCAGGTGCTATGTGGGATAAAGGGAATACAATCATACAGAACGACTACTGGGCTGGTATATGGTTGACCGATATCAAATGCACAGGGAATGAAACGAATTTTCAAGATTGTGAATATGACAGTCTAACGGAAGAATGTAAAGATCACAGCGCCACCATATCCTGTAATCGTAAGTCAATTTTAGTCACTAAAGACAACGTGGTCTTAATATATATATATATATATATATATATATATATATATATATATATATATATATATATATATATATATATGTATGTATGTATAAGCAATATATGTATATATTAATTACGTCAAATACAAAGTGATAATATCTTTCATTTAAGTTTCATGTATCTTGCAATCTTCAAACATATCCAACTTTGTCTTTTTTCTCGTTTACATGGTTTGGGACGTACCATTATACTATGGTCTTAGGTGGTGTTAAATTCGATACATAATAGTTATTTTTCTGGCCACCCTTTGGAAGCAATAGCATAAATTTATCATCATTGATTATACGTAGTTACATATGTTCATACTATTTTTTCTGAAAGGTTTTCTCCTTTGTCCACTTTATCAACATGGTGTCCTTCCTTATAGATGCCGAATACTTGGGCTGTTTCGAACACAACGTGACTTCTAACTTCTCACTTGGCCAGGGCAAAGAAATTGAATCGCTGACGATAGAGGGCTGTCTCAGCTTCTGCAGTGATAATAGTCCACTGTCACTTGCTGGCGTTCAGAATGGTAGTCTCTGTTACTGTTTAAACACTACTGACGGCGATTCCAATGAAGGGCAGCTGCGTAACGAACATTGCCAAACCCCTTGTTCTGGTAACGACGCACAGGCATGCGGGGGACCATCGAGTATTGGCTTATACAACGGTAAGGCGATTCGTTTGGTTCTTAGCTCCTTGAAGAGTTTTCAAATTTGCCTGACATAACCTTCACATCGGAAAGTATACACAAATTTGGGGTATTCCACTATTTTGAACTTAACTGACCTATTTTATAATACACGATCAGTAACGTTGAAAGTGAACTAACCTTCTTTTTGAGGATTGTTTATATTTTATCATAAGTAAGTTCTATATTAAAGTCTTTGCTAAAATAAAGGCGTCGCTTCGGTTGTTCGATAGCATATGAGGGCGTACTAACGAATTGGCCGAGCAAAGGCAAAGTCGGCATATTGTCCCCAAGGTGGTCTGCCTGCGGGTACAAATGTTTCACGAAGGCTCCCTTAAAAGAAGCAAGACGGCAATAACACTTCAGCAGACCGTTGAATTGTTGTCCTTTGAGTAAGCTATACGCATAATTTTGTAAAAATGAAGGAATTTCTCGCAATTCTAAGTATATTACCCTATTTGAAGGGTTAAAGTTGTCTGTCTTCTAATGCGCGAACAATGTGAACATTTTAAAGTCCACCTATTGCACTGACACAGCGTAAAGGGGTACTTTCCATTCATACAAGCCACAGAAACATATTTTCAAATGTACTGATGTCAGCGTTACACGATTATACGTGCACAATCTCGCTCACAGGCATGCGGGGTAGGATAAACAATAACCGTAAATGTCAAGGAGTAGGAAACGTCTGCAAATCAAAGTCTTCGTAAAACTGTCACATCTCGGCATTGCCGATGCCTCGCAAATTGTAATTCGCTCAATGAAAAGGGTTCATGGTTCCGAGTAATTTGAACACTGATCTTCATTTTAAAATCTGTTACGCCAAAGACGACAGCGCTGCATGATCTGCTCACGCAGTCTAATTCGAAAAATGCCCCCATACTAATAATTAACCAACAGTCCAAACCTTTCACTACCTGTAATTTCAGGACACATGGGTTACTGTGGAAATGATACCAACATACAGAGGGATAACGGCACTATATACTCTCCAGGCTTCCCAGGAGGCTATGCGAACAACTCTTGTCGGTGGGTTATTACCACGGCGGAAGACACTTTCATCTCGAGTACTTTCACAGTTTTTGATTTGAAGAACGACAACGATACAATTGTTATCGAAGATAACAATGCAGATAGAAATGTGCATTTCTCCAAAGCAAACGCCACAGACTTGTTCATACCAGATATGTCCGCCAACGTAATGACAGTAACATTTTATACGGACGACAGGGGTGTCTCTGACGGTCAATACGGGTTTGCGATACATTTCGAAGGTGAGTAGTACGGCGAGTAAAAGTCTACCTACAATATGTGTATAGGTAAGGCATGTTCGTACGAGTTAGCTTGTGAGAGAATGAGTGAGTGGGTTGATGAGTGAATGAGTGAGTGAGTGAGAGAGTGAGTCAGTGAGTGTGCGAGCATATAACTAGATATTAGTAAGTTAACATGAATGTATGTAATACATACGTACATAGAGTGTATGTATGTATGTATGTATGTATGTATGTATGTATGTATGTATGTATGTATGTATGTATGTATGTATGTATGTATGTATGTATGTATGTATGTATGTATGCATGTATGTATGTATGTATGTATGTATGTATGTATGTATGTATGTATGTATGTATGTATGTATGTATGTAATTCCATGCGTGTATGTATGTCCCTCGCCGGCAACGACCTTAGAATAAACCCCATACACATCGCCACGTTAGACATACATGACTGTAAAAGTACATGTTTCTAGAATTACAGATTAATATAAAGAACCGACCGAGAAGAATTATTTTAAGCGTTTCGTGATCGTATTACTCAACGTCATTGCATCTTCACTTCTTCTCTGGTATACATATCTTTCCCCTAACCGTCACATCTTTTGATGGGTCAGATTTGTTGGTTTGGGCCCAGTTCAGCTGGTTGTGTGTGCAATATAAATATTAGTACTAGTAATTCAAAACGCTTGTATATCTCAATGTTTGCAGCAAAAACTGGTGATTTGGGAGAACGTGTCACCGGTGAGAGAGGAACTGTTTATTCGCCAGACTATCCATCAACATATCCAGAAGTTGATGACGCTGAGTGGAATATTTTCGCGCCAAATGGAACTGTGATCGAGATTTCTTTTCGAATCTTTGAGCTGGAAGACGATAATGACAAAGTAACGGTCATCGACGTCGAATCTGGACGCAGCGAAGTTTTCAAGAAAGGCGATCAACCAGACCTCTACGAATCATCATCAAATCGGGTAGATGTCAATTTTACTGCAAAGGCGACTGGTGGTAAATTTGTATTGGCATGGAAAGGTTAGTGCAGTCTTCGTTTATGTCGAAAGAGACTCATTATACCCAGACTGATCAGAAACCAGAATCAGTTTCGGCTCTACGAACCCCGAAACACAGCAGAGCCACGCGCACTTGATTTTAAAATCGAAAGTCCAGTAAATTTGCGTGCTGCGAATGCTATTCTAGTATCTTGATTCAGTCTTTTGCCTTTTTCCACACTGCGCGTCTGGCCTCCATTATAATAAATGCCAGTGCTTACTTTATTCTGCCTTTTACAATGGATTAAGGCTCTATATGTTTCCTGGACAAGCAAATGCAAACGCAGGCACCTAAATCACAGAACAGTCAAATTTCGCACATGACGTAAGAATATGCAAAGACGTGCCATTTATTGTTATTTATTGTTATTGATTTTGAGAACGTGCTCATAAAATTAAAAGAAAACAAACAGACAAAAGTATTAGTTCTATCAACAGACAGCAATTATGTGTAACCCGCCGTGATTAAGAATGTTATCTGTTCACAGAAACACTCGTTCGTGGCGGCTATTTAATATGTTACAGAGTATTGAACACATATTTGTCTCGGCTTGTGTAGAATAAATGTATATTGTCCAATTCTACAACATTTATATCACAAACTATACGATTAGATAAAAGTCTTGAAACATCGGCATGGATATGCGAACATTTTTGTTTATCTCAGAAACATTCTGATTTTGTCCTCAAAACCTTTGGTTCTTTAACACTTAAAGTGAACACAATGTTTATATTCCTTTTAGCAATACTTTCAAACAGGTCTGAAGAAACGATACATGGTCTGAACGGGACAGTGGTGTCGCCATTTTATCCCTTGGCGTACCCGTCAAATATGTCCTACACCTGGTACATACAAACTGAAGATGATGCTCTGGTTAAAGTGATGTTCCTCGAATTTTTCCTCCGGGAAAACGACTATATTGAGATTGGAGATTCAACGGAATACAGTTCATCAATCGTAAGGTATTATTGGAACTGCAACTGTGGATTACCAAAAGTACCGTACTCAAATTCTAACCAAACAGTGATACGACTGTCCTCGTCAGAAGCTGATCCTTCCGCCATTGGACGATTTAGAGCAATATTCTACGGTAATGTGATCAATTTTAGAATTACAGATTCATAGGGCAGTAAAATAAACATTGCTACTTTTTACCAAGAATACAAAATTTCAGAAATTGTCTGCCATGATGCAAAATCTCGAATTCTTTACAGTATTCGAATTAAGTCCCGTACGACAGCTAGCAGCTCCACTCCTTTAAAACGAACTATCAGCTATCTGCTAGTCAGTTTGTTGATTTTAAATCCCTGGATTGTCTTTTTTGCGTTCTTTATAAGTAAATAGAAAATTCAGGCATTGCCAGAATAAGTCGAATAACTATTCTTCATCGTTCATATTTAATAAAATTCCCAGCTGTATGGTCGTGTTACTACAACGAGAGTGTGGAGAACGGTCAGGCGGTGCCAATGGAGTCAAGTCAAAAACCT
>LD345744.1:0-17857 GCA_001465055.1 Ptychodera flava
ACATATTAACAGATCTGCTAAAACCATGGATGTCTATTTTTGTACATCCATGGTAGAAAGATTCTCTGCTATGCATGTTGCTAAAGTTGACATTCAGTACCTAAAGTTTCAGACCTTATTTACTTTTGTCATTCTTAATTTTCTGGTTTAAATATTTATTGTTGTTTTTCTGGTTGTACTGTGCAGAAATGGTCATAACATTAACGTATAATTTTCCTGAACTGAACAGATAGAAATAACACTTATTGTTGATCTTTGGTATGTACCAATTCTGATCAAATTTGAGCGACACTGTATAATTGCGGTATTTTTTGGATATTACTAAGAATATTGGTATGAATAATCAGTCTAGTTCTCAATGATGTTTTACAGGCAAAGGTTTGACATTGGTGGGAAGTGTTATCGAGGGTGATTTCCTTGACAACTATGGAGAGGCACAGGCAGCGAAACAGGTCAGTATGTAATACAAAACTTCAACCAGACTGCCCTGTACAAATAGTTAAAGTCATCATTTCTCACATGACGTTGCAGTGCCATACACAAATGTATCTTTTGGGTATACTTGACAAACTGTGGAACTTTAAAAACAAATTTAATTTGCCTCTGTTCTGACTTAACCCTTTGAGTACCAAAGTTAATTTTTGTCACCTTTAGAAAATATACTTTAGTCAATTTTTTTTCAGATTTTTGTCAACATTTTGATAACAAACTGTAGCCAATGAAATGTGATGTCCATTGGTCCAAAATTGTAAAAAAAATTTCAGAAAAATTCATAAAAATTGGCAAAATATGGCCGTAAAATTTTGGAGGGAAAAATTACAGTGCTCAGAGGGTTAAACTACTGGTATGATATCACTTTTTAAACTGTAATAGTTGAACTCTTTTGTAATACTTGTAGCCTCCCTTTATTGCATCCTGATTGTATCATTATCAGTACATGTGTTCTGTGTGAATGTAATTTTTGAGGTTATTTCCTGAAAGGAAATATAACAAAGATTGTGTTTTGGATTTGGCAAAAGTTAGCAAAAATCATTCATGCAGAAGGAGGTATATTTTTAACATTGCATGAACAATCCTAATTCCATGATCCACACAACAAAATATTTCTTGACAACCAATCAGTATCCATTCCTTTGGATTGTTTATTCTTGAAGTTACTAAGTATACTGTTAACATTCAATGCAATTGTCAAGTTCACAGATACTAATTTAATGAGATATTACGATGAGACAGTCTTTTTACGATGAGACAGTCTTTCATTCTTTATCAAAATTATGATGAGAAGTGATATGTGTCTATCTCAGGCATATGAACACTATTTTGTAATAATGGTAATCTCTTTTATATGCTGTAGTCCTTAAAAAAATTGATGCAAGATGAAAAAGTTCGAGGCTTTGCCAAAGTGTTGGTTTCTAAAGAGGTGGACCAGGGACTCTGCTCACTGTAAGTGACATGGAAAAACATTTTCTTCATAAGGGTCAATTTTCAGTTGTGTATTGAATGACAACTTGAAACACAATGTGAAAGTCTTGATGTCAGACTGTTGGAATTTAATATTTTGTAAATGAAAACATAATCATACTGTTGGAATTTAGTATTTTGTAAATGAAAACATATCATACTGTTTGAATTTAGTATTTTGTAAATAAAAACATCATACCGTTGGAATATAGTATTTTGTAAATAAAAACATAATCATACCGTTGGAATTTAGTATTTTGTAAATAAAAATATAATCATACCGTTGGAATTTAGTACTTTGTAAATAAAAACATACCGTTGGAATTTAGTATTTTGTGAATAAAAACATCATACCGTTGGAATTTAGTATTTTGTAAATAAAAACATCATACCATTGGAATTTAGTATTTTGTGAATAAAAACGTACCGTTGGAATCTAGTATTTTGTAAATAAAAACATACCGTTGGAATTTAGTATTTTGTGAATAAAAACATACCGTTGGAATTTAGTATTTTGTAAATAAAAACAGACCGTTGGAATCTAGTATTTTGTAAATAAAAACATCATACCGTTGGAATTTACTATTTTGTAAATAAAAACGTCATACCGTTGGAATTTAGTATTTTGTGAATAAAAATGTCATACCGTTGGAATTTAGTATTTTGTAAATAAAAACATCATACCGTTGGAATTTAGTATTTTGTGAATAAAAACATCATACCGTTGGAATTTAATATTTTGTGAATGAAAGCATAATCATCTAAATGTTAACAAAGTGCATTTTCATGCCACGTAGTCAACATTCAAAATGCTGAAGCTTATCTTATTACAAAGTTCAGGATATTGGTTAGACCCTTTTTGTAGATTCAATATTAATCAACTTGTATGTGTGATTTATTGAAACTACTTGAAATTTCTGTACAAATTGAGTTTCACAGGTATTGATGGATTGATTATCTGACTGTGTTTATTTGAATGTGTATTTGTAGAATTTGTTTGTACATCTGTGTATTTGTTTATGCTAATGTGGATATGCATCATCGTTCTCTTATTTCGTGACTGTGCAGCATTCAGACATGTGGTCTTGGTGGTCTCAAACATAACACAGTGGTGATAGGTTGGCCGTATGGATGGAGACAATCCACTGAAGAAAAATCGTGGAATACCTTTATTGGTAAGCTTTCATCGTCAGTCATTGAAGCATTTTGATATGACACTGCTTACGAGGGTTGCAATTTCAACTTCAGCAATTTTTTTTCAAATTTTGAACCCTTGACAAGTGGTTCTTTTGGGGAGGAAAGTATTGGGTCACATCATACTGGGAATTATGTGAAAATGTCGGGTCACTTGATACTGGGAATTATGTGAAAATGTCGGGTCACATGGTACCTGGGAATCACCAGAAATATAAATCAAAATGCAAACTATCATCTACACTGTGTGTCATTAATTTTCACTCTATATAAACTGTCCAGCATTACTAGCCATGATGTCTTGATAACCACAAAGAGATTACACAAATCATTCCAGGCATAGTGTGCATACGTGTGGTTCATACTTTGTTACAACTGAAAATGTTCTCACATGTTCAATTTATCTGAGGTTATAGTTCAATATCAAGACGCTAACTTGGACTTCACCCCTAAAACCAGAGAGTCTGTCAAGCAAATGCAGACAATCATTAGATGCCAAACTTTTTGATGTAGAGATAAACTATTAACTTTAGGCTTGGTACAATAGTCATTTGGGTTTGTATAAGTTGCATATGCAACAGGGCATCAATGCCCTGTAGAGACCTTGAGTTACTGAATACTCAAACTTGTTGTTGAAAGAAATGCTAAGTATAAAATTGTGAAATTGGCCAATTAGAAATGGCTCACTAATTTCTATACAACTGTAAGGTTCTTTGCTTAGTATTTTTAGCTACTATAAACTATAGTCTATAGAAGCTATTGGGATGGGTATCCGTCGGGCGTCCGTCGTCAGTCTGTATGTATGTATGTATGTATGTATGTCCATTTGTGAGGTGTCCGTCCTCTCAAATATCTTGTGAACCGCAGTACGTACTGATTTGATATTTCTTTTGTAGGTGAAAAATATGATTTTGAGAAACTGTTTTTTTAATTTTTTTATATTGTTGAAAATATGCAAATTAACGCCTCAAAAGGTGTTTTTGGTAAAAAATCTTCTTCTTCATAACCGCTGGTCAGACAGCTTTGTTATTTGGTTTACAGGTCCCTAGGGATAACCCAACTTAGATTTGTTCAAATTGTGATGAAATATGCAAATCTGTATTTTTAAGGAATTTTTTTGTCATTTTTGGTCAAAACTTTATTTCATCAAAAGCGCTCGTCTGACAGCTTTGATATTTGGTATACAGGTTCCTACAGATGAACTTAATATGATATATTGAATATATGATAAAATCTGGAATTTTGTATTTTTGGTGCCATTTTTGGTTAAAAAATGTGTTTCTCAAAAACTACTTGTCTGATGCCTTTGATATTTAGTATACAGGTTCCTAGGAGTTGTCTTAGTGTGATATATTGAAATTTGATGAGATCTTCAACTTTTGTATTTTTGGGTCAATTTTTGCCATTTTTGGTCAAAATATCTGTTTCTCAAGAGTTACTCATCTGATAGCTTTGATATTTGGTTTACAGGTTTCTAGGCTTTATCCGAATGTAATATATTGAAATTATGATGAAATCATCAATTTTGTATTTTTGCAGCTTATTTTGCCATTTTTGGTCAGGCCATCCTGAAATGAGCTATTGTAGATGTCCACCTTCTTCATCGATACATGTGTCACAAAAATAACACAGCAGAGCTCTCTCGACTGTTGGGTCGCTTGTTTTTTCAAAACCGCTGGTCAGACAGTTTTAATATTTGGTTTACAGGTCCCTAAGATGACCTTAGCGAGATAATTTCATACAGTCAGGAAATACTTAATTTTGTATCCATGTCTATAGTAGCTTCAGGGACATTGGCCCTATTTTTAGATAGGTGACCGTAAACGTCTCTTCAATTGGAAATGTTCTCACAAGTATACAATTGGAAAACTCTTTAGACGTTTATGCCAGATTATTAAAATAACAAGTGAGACTCTCTCTGTCTTTCTCAAACACACCCATATCCCGGTGGTAGCTTTCTAAGATTTTTGAATCGAGAACAATCTCGGTCAAACCCAAATGGAGAGCAGAGACAGATATCCCTGATACTTCATTGACAACGCTGCATTCTGTGACTTGCGAGTCAGGTTCAAAAGTGTGAAATGGTTGCTACATGTCAAGATTATCTTTTATGCCGAGTGAATGGGTAATTCAAGAAATCAAAATATTTTAGCCTAAATCAATATAATTTTTGAAATTTAGTTGATGTTATAGGCAGGAGGACTATGTCAATGTTACATTCTGGATCAATTTTTTTAGAAAGAGAACATTTGATCCTAGTAGTCATTGTGCAAAACTGTTAATTGGTGTAAAACAATTATTCAACACTAACCATAGAGGTAGTCTTGCCTGCTACTTTTGTGAACAGAGTTTTTTACCAGAATTAAGGAAAAATTGCCTTGGTTTAGAATGGGTTGTTCGTTGTGTGGGACATGTTCATAATTTTGTCACCAGTAAAGTCATGCTATGCTGTTTATTTCATTTCAAACATTATAGGGACATGACATGGTCATCATCTTATCACCAGTAAATTCACGCTGTGCTGTTTATTTCATTTCAAACATATACATGTATTTCAACTCAACTACATGTTTTGATAGCTAAATATGACATTTGCAAATTACTTCATGTCAGTCTGTTTTTCACCACCCGTTGGAATTTGCAACATTTTGATAATTCTACTACTGCACGTCCCCCTACCAGTCAGTGCACACTACCATTCTATGCATGTCCCCCTACCAGTCTGTGCACATTACCATTCTATGCATGTCCCCTCTACCAGTCAGTGCACATTACCATTCTATGCATGTCCCCCCTACCAGTCAGTGCACATTACCATTCTATGCATGTCCCCCTACCAGTCAGTGCACATTACCATTCTATGCATGTCCCCTCTACCAGTCTGTGCAGGTTATTATTCTGTGCACGTCCCCTCTACCATATATTCTATGCACGTCCCCTCTACCAATATGCTACTAGCAAGATACTTAGACAACTAATTCAACTTGTCGTTTACAGATGCAATACGAATGGTATCAGCCAACAAGAATGCTTTATTGATTCCCAAAAATGTTCAGATGTTTCCTGAAAGTTCAGAGAAATATGAAGCTGGTACAACCATTGATGTCTGGTGGATTGTCCGTATCCTTGGAGTTAAATAACAGACAAAATGTACATATCCTTATGTGTTGTTGGACAGGCCTTGTCTGCAGAAGTATACTTTGTAATGTCAATCATTCCAAAATAGTCCTGTATCTCCAATAACTATGATACAAACTTTTCCATGATATTATCATGGTATACATGTATTCTCTGGCAAAAAACAAATGACAAGCATTTTCTCATTACCAGTCTGTATCTTTTAGCATCCAGTTTGCCATTTATAAATATGGCAAAAGAAGCCATAGATGTAGTACCTACCCAGTGTCTGTTGTCTGTCTGTCTGTCTGTCTTTAAAAGGATTGAATGTCTTAGATCTGAATGTGATGCTTCATGAAATTACTTAGTTTCCACTATCACTGACCTAAAGCCAGTCTAGCTAAAGATGTCTGTAATCTACATGTTGTTTAAAAAAAATTGATGGAATGAAATATAAAGTGGAAATTTATGTGATTTCTTGTATCTTCATAAATTGTTGATAAATTCAACAATGTCATATTGAAACAGAGAAAATTTGAATACAAAACACAATAAATATGCTGGATGTTGTGCTTGTGTGCATAATTTGTCTGCTAATACTCATGGTCTCAATCAATCTGATTAAAGTCGGACGTAGAGATGGCAAGTTCCCACCTTTGTTGCTATTCTCATATGCTGCTGCTCACCTCACTACATTTGACTCACTGCCATAGTTCAAATCTTTGCACATCAACCAGTACAGCCGACCAATTAGAAAGAGGTGTACGACTGCCATTTGTCATGAAGTTCAGCATGTGAGCTGTTGTTTGCTCCCCAGGGAGTTTAGTGGTATCATATAGGTCCAGTGACCAGGGATTATAATAATTGTAAAACGCCTTGAGCACATGAACTTGTGAATATGTGTGCTATATAAGAACCCACTATTATTATTATCACTATTATTATTATCATTATATTTAACCCTTTGACTTACGACTATGTATGTAATTACCGAGGAATAACACTTCTTCCTGTTTTTGGTAAGGTATTTTGCAATGTAATGTTTCAACGTTTTAATGATTTTGTTGAACTTTATTCTCCAATGTCTGAAGCTCAGGCTGGATTTAGGAAGAATCGCAGCACCATTGACAATATTTATATTTTAGACACTACAATATGGAAGTATCTTTCAAAACATAAATCACGTTTCTATTGTGCATTCATAGACTTCGAGAAAGCATTCGATAGGGTAGACCGCAATTCCTTGTTTTATAAGTTACTGAAACGTAAAATGAAAAGTAAAATGCTAATAGTGTTAAAATCTATGTACAAAACAGTGAAATCCTGTGTAGGAACACCGCATGGGATTACAGATTTTTTTTAATGTACCTATGGCGTTCAGCAAAGATCTGTATTGTCCCCTTTATTATTTAATCTTTTTATTGATGATCTTGGTGAAACCCTTAAAAGTGGCATCTTCAATGGTGTATATGTAGGAATTTTGAAGCTCTTGTATCTTTGCTTCGCTGATGATCTAACTATTGTAAGCAACTCTGTAATTGGACTTCAAAGACAGCTTGACAAATTATGTATTTATTGTAGAAGATGGAAACTTAAAGTCAATGTGTCTAAGAAAAAAATTGTGGTTTTCAGGAATTGGGGAAGGCTGAAATCTTACGAAAGTTGGAAATTGAATGGGGTATAAATTCAGTCAGTACCGTATTTTAATTACCTCTGATTGACCCTGTCTTCTTCAGGAATCTGGACAAAGACACAAGAAACCCTGGCTAAACAAGGAAGAAAGGCTATGTATAGTGTCAAAAGATGTCTTAGTCAGTTTCAGAACATAGATATAGATATTGCTTTACGCATATTTGATTGTAAAATTTTACCCATACTCATGTACGGTTGTGAAATATGGGGGTTTCATGAAGGCAAAGACGTTGAAAAAATCCAGACTGAATTCTGTAAATACATACTTAAGGTCAGTTCAAGAGCAAGCAATATAGCTGTCCTGGGCGAACTTGGAAGACACCCTTTGAAAACACTTCGTCTCCATCGTATTGTTAAATACTGGTTAAAGTTAATTCACTGTCATAATGATACATATATCAAACAATGCTATGATTACCAACGTGAAATGGCAGACAAAGGCTACCATTGTTGGGCCAAAAAGGTCAAGGACCTTTTATTTAGTTATGGTTTTGGCATTGCATGGGAGACGCATGCTGTGGGCAATGAATATCTTTTTATTTCCACTTTAAAACAAAGATGTCTTGATATTGGGCAACAGTTGTGCCATAGTGGATTGGCCAAATCCACAAAGATGGATTCATATCGTTTATTTAAAAATAATTTGTCATGTGAAAAGTATTTGAGATGTATAAATATTGAGATATTTAGATTATATCTTTGTAAATTTAGAATTTCGAATCATAACCTACTAATTGAGAGTGGACCTTTTGAAGGTTTGCCAAGAGAAAACAGATTATGTCAGTTGTGTGATTTGCAACAAGTTGAAACAGAATTTCATTTCTGTTTAATTTGTCCAGTTTACAAGGAATTAAGGAAGAGATTCCTCTCACCATTCTTTTATGATCAACCATCACTGACGAAATACTCTAGCCTTTTAAGCTGGGAAATTCTCATACCATATTAAACCTGGCAAAGTTTATTTATGATAGTTTCAAACTAAGGGGTAGCCTTTTAGAGAAAACTTGACTTTGTTCACGTTCATCTCTGTACAATTTCCATTGTAGTTCTGTCACTAGAAGCCCCACTATACTTGTCTGTATATTTGTTTTTCAACCTATTGTATGAAAGGCCGGTGGCCTAAGATACTGAATAAATTATCATTTCATATTTAACCCATTGAGTGCCACATGTCGCCTTTACAAAATATACCCCAGTCAATTTTTTTAGATTTTTGCTGAACTTTTCGTAAAAAAACTGTAGCCAGTGATATGTGATGTCCATTTTGTTCAAAATTATCAAAAATATTACAGAAAAATTCAAATTCATAAAAATGGTAAAATGTTGCACTAAAATTTTCTTGGGAAAAACTACGGCTCTCAAAGGGTTAAAAACATAACCTAGTTGGCTCAAGCAAAGTGCAAGATTTGAAGAGGATACCAGTATTCTATGGCAGTGGTTCTGCTCTAGTGAGTCGGCTTACAGCAAATGAGAATGTCAAAAGACAAACATCATGGAATGCTGCCATCTCTACATGTAACTTTAATCAGATTGGATCCAATTGATCATGACAAGATCAAAGAAAAAAGAACTTTGAAGCTGTTTTTCTGATATCAAGCAGTTTTCTTCAAGTAGCTGACAATATCTGGCATTGCAAATTTTAATGTTTAGATCAAATTCTCATAGAATATATATCTTGCCTGTTGTGAAATGTCTTATTATTGATACATGTCATGTTGCATCTCACACAATAATACTGCATTTTATTCTGCTCAATTATCCCAAAATGATAATAACTTAGGGGCATTTGTATGTACAGTATATCATCTACTGTTGTTTGAATTTTTTTCTCCTTAACTGAGTGATCTATTTCAGATGATGGAGGCATGTTGATGTTGTTGCCATTTTTACTCAAACAGCACAGGACATGGAAACACTGCTCACTGCGAATATTTACAATCGCACGTATCCTTGTAAATGGTTTGATAGAGAGTGTAAAAGCCACACTTACAGACAGATGTGCATCTCCATAGCTCTCAGATTATCAGACAGAAACGTTTTACTTTACAGATCATCATTTTTATATGAGGCATATGGATAAACACGGGAGTGGAACAAATTGATGCAACACTTGGCAGGGTCTAAATAGTACAAGTTTTAATTTAAAATGCTAAATGCAAAAGTTTAGAAATATGCATTTAACAAAAGACATGGATTTGATAGAGCCTGCCGTCTCAGTATAAACTTTATTCATTTGTTCCATTTCCTGTGTATCCATGTGTCTTGGTTCCACTTCCCTATGTATCCCTGTGTCTTGTTCCACTTCCCTTTGTGTCTATGTATCTTGTACCACTCCCCTGTGTATCCATGTCTTGTTCCACTCCCCTGTGTATCCATGTCTTGTTCCACTCCCCTGTGTATCCATGTGTCTTGTTCCACTTCCCTTTGAGTTCAGCATTTGCAAGGTGTGAAAATAATGATACAACTTTCCCAAATAAAATAAATGCTGATAATTATAGGAATCAGATGAGTTCTTAACACAGTTCACCAACAGAGCTTGAAGATAACAGCATCCAAATGAAAAGAGACTTGGAGATGTTCCTTCATCTTCTCAGAATTGAAGCATCTGTGGAGGTCATGGAAATGGTGAGAAACTAGCCTGGTTTTTAGTTCCTAGGGACGTAGTGGTGATCAGGTGGATGGGATTTAAATAGCCTGGTTTTTAGTTCTTGAGGACAATAGTGGTACTCAGGTGGATGGGATTTAAATAGCCTGGGTTTTAGTTCTTGAGGACAATAGTGGTAATCAGGTGGAGAGGCTTTACAGATTGGGCTCTCTCCTTCTGCCTTTAACTGTTTCTCTGATATGCATGAACCAAAATTTTTCATTAACTGTTTCTCTGATATGCATGAACCAAAATTTTTCAAACTTGGCAAAACGATTATGCACAATGACCTACAGATATATGCAAATCAATCTTTTTCTTGATACTATCCAATATGGCTGTCATTTTATTACGATTTTGTCACCGTTAAAGCCATTGCATTACACCAACAAGCCTTAACAGATCTCATTCAAAGTTGATGTAAGGATAATATACTATGATATACATATGCACATAGGTTTGAGTGGCAGTAGTATCAAATATTTCTTCATATTCACAACCATTACTTGAACATTTCCAAATAGATTTTAATCAAACTTGGTACAAGACAATTGTACTATGATTTACATATTGATCACTTAGATTATGCCCCACTGCAATCCGGTATTGCTGCTTAGTTATCATTTTGTCACTTTTTGTAGTGTCCACAGCAATTTTGTACCATGCCTTGATAGATATATTCATGTCTGTGTGTGTTGCATGTGCCTTTGCAAGAAATTTTCAATTTCCTCAAATAACTGCTGAGATATTGGTTGCAAAATTTCATTTAAATAATTTGTTTAGTTCTTTATTACTTCACAACGATTTAGTAAGTAACGGTCTTCAATAATATCAGTACACAGCAACAGATTCTTGTGCGGAACAGTAAAAAAGCTGTATTTTTTGTTAAGCCATGGCTGTTAGTATGGTTGTTTTATTCAAATTCAATAACCTACTGACAACACAAATACATGCTATCAGTTCAAAAGTTGTATTCCAATGAAATCACCAGTAAGTTCAATATTGCAAGGTATTAAAGTTACAATGTAAATCATCAGTCTGGGAAGAATTCTTGCAAACTTTTATTTTGTCAACGTTTATCTTTGGGAGATGGAAAACATTGGAAATAATCTTTACAATTTCCAAGAGGGTGTTTGTCTTTCTTATTGCTTACTGACAGACTTAATAACTCTTGAACAAAAAACATCAAATACTAAAATTCTTGTGAATTATTTGCTTGACAGTATTTTTTTATTTGTTTGATTAAAGCATGACAGTGACATATCTGCATATACCTATGAGAGAACCTTAATGATGGAACAACGACATCAAATGCTTCGTGAAATGAAACTGACAAGAAAACAAACAAAGCGAGAGGTAAATACTTTCTTTCCATAAATTCATAATGCACCATGTCTTCAAATATTTTACACCATCATTCAAATCCTTTCCTCTCACTTATGATGCTGCACATCTTCAAGATATCAATGAAGTGGTCATGAAATTAGCTATTTTTCAATGTCAGCAAAGTTTGATAAATTCAAAGAATGCACTTCCGTGACTTTGTTAAGATCCGTCTGTAAGGATTAATGTAGCATGTTTTTAAGTTGAAATCATTTGAAATCCTGGGAAGTGTGCAACTTGGTAAATCATTGGCCAGCAAACTGTGTTACAATGCTGTGCCAGAGGAGTGAAGATAAAGCTATAAAAAAGAAGAAGGTCATGAAATCATAGATGCTGCTGTTTCAGTCACAGAAAAAAATGTTAACACTTCATTGATGTATTGAAAAGGTGGGAAGTTCAGCATTACGGTGTTTTTGGTACAACAATCTTCATGTTGCTTTCTTCCCTCTCTCATATTCTGTCCTGTTTAATATCATTCTTTAGGGATACCTTCTTCTGAGACAGGTGAGGTAGTAATTTCTGTGCTAATCCAGCCTCCTGCATTATAAAGATCAGCAAAAGGCCATTAGCAATTTTTATTCCTCATCTGCAGATGCATGATTTAAAGGTATACTGTCACCTGTTCCAATGTTGCCACAGTGACCATGGAAATAGAAAATCTAACCAAACACAGATTTTAAGCGGGTGACCACTTTTTAAAAACAGCACCCTCACATGGGCATTTTTAATACCAAGGAACACCCCTTTGACCATATATGGGCATATTTACGGTAGATTACAGGTGACTGTATACCTTTAATGTCTACAAGTGTATTTGTACTTTTTGATGTCTATGCTGTACTCAGAATAAGATTTCTGTTCATCAATAAAGGAAGTGTTTGTAGTACAAGCTTTTCATTAAACTACGGTGGAGAAACCGTGAATAAACCAAGGAATTTGAAACAATTGAAATGTTTTCAGAAATATTCTTCAACTGAAAACTCAAATGCAAAATTTGATATAGATTAAAAATGTTTGTTTTTATTCCAATGATACTCTGAGACCCCTAAAAATATTGGTGGTTCTCCTAAAAAGGCTTCAGGAAAAAGGGCAGATTGGTTGGGAACTTTTTAGTTATTTTATTTTTATAGGGTGGGACTCATCATAAACCAGCAATATTGACAAAATCATGTATAATTCTTATAAATAAGAAAATAAGGTTAAGGTTACAGAGTTTTAAACAGGGTTGGCCATTTACAGGAAACACAAATATTTTTTTATGTGGCCATAGATTAAAGCAACTCTGAGTTTCATTTGCCAAAATACCCGGTATCTTGTTATCATTGTTTGATCATAAGTAAATTGAAACTGAGTCAGCCTTCCTTTTTTTCAAACAAAAAATTAAGTCTCTTGTTGATGCAGTTATGTGATATCTTAACATCATGATACATTGCTTGAACATAACAATTCAATATTCCCATACAGTCACAAGCATGGCATATACAGTCTTACAGAGAACACAGCAAGTAGTTAATTTTTTATTAATTTTCTATTGGACACTGTAGGCCATAGACCCAAATGGTATCCAAATGGTCGCCACAATGTCCGTGTGTGTGTTTGTTTGTGTGTGTGTGTCATTCTCTCTTTCCCTCAGCGTGGTCTGTCAGTCTGTCTTTAGAGTGATCTGTCAGTCGGTCTTTAGATTGATCTTACTTCAGTGAAAACTGAATGTCAAAATATCATACAATTCGTTAAATGGCATGATCTAGGGATTCCCTAGATTTTATTCTCACATGCCAGGCCTGTATATAAACTAGCCCCCCAGCTGTGTATAATTGCAGATTTTGAGGTTTGGCTAGAACCAACAGGCTATATATACTGTCCAACTGGATGTTACATTGCTTTGCCAGGTCAAAGAGTAGCAATATTAGATATTCAGGCATATTGGCAGGGCCAACAAAATAATTGCCTTTTACATTCCACTGAATGACTCACTCACTTGAAGAAAACTGTCTTGAGTTGGCCCCAGTATGGACCTAATTAGTAATTTACTAGTGACCTCTGATCAGTGAATTAAAGTTGCAATATGGATCAGAATTGACCTTCATATTTCGTAGATTTAACTTTATAGAAAAATCCATGACAATTTCATTTGCAGATTCGCCCATTAACAGGAACACGGGGATGGCTCTAATTTGAGTAAATTGATTTAATTACAAAATAAATTGCTGTTTTGGTACGTACTGATTGCGAGAGTAAAGCACAGAATTTGAAACGTCATTTTTACTATTTGAATATGTACGCATGCGTATTTGGTGCATGGTAACAGTTTGCGAAATTGCAACATCGTGTCAACAAGCGGACAGGTCTCTGTCCACGCCCTGGGTCTCTTCTGACTGATTCAGCCTCGTAAAAATGGAAGAAATTAGCCAAAAATGTCGGCGAAATAAACAATGTTTGATCAGATTGAAAGATGGAACCAGATAAAAGAGTGACAGGCGACTACTGCACCACTTCGAGGAGGCAGACTGTCTACAGTTTCTCTCGAAAACACCAACGTCGCCACTGTGTGATGATCAACTTCGCTAGCCAGCGGTGTTTCCTCGGGCAACACCGACCTAACAACACCGTGCGGACCCCACGACTTGTAATGTGATGAACTGGGCCGTAGTCCCTCCGCAAGGAAATAACTTCGATATGTTAGCATTCATTGATAATTTATATCCTTCAGGTCAAATATGCATTTTTCGGAAACAAAGAAAAACTGCAGTCTCCATCATTAATGGCATGGTCTTATTTACGAAGCGTCGATCGACGCGCTGACATGGCCATGCAAGATCAGACTGAGGGGCAAGACAGTTGCCGAACTTCTGCAGTGGTGGATGATACTGAAGTGGGCAAAGCTTTCAAATAAATATAGCATGCAGATACCTCGCCTTTTAACATGAAAAATGTAACAACATGCAAAGGGGAGAGGATTGCGGAAACGCTGTCAGGCACATGGTGAATACAACCAGATCAGTGTATGTGGTCTGGGCGCTCAATCGCTCGAACGTACACAGTAGGTGCACACGGCACAGCACTGACATACATGTATAAGCTTATGGGTGAGAAAAATTAATCACACGATCTTTTGTCGAGTTGTACTTTATCATGCATATCGATATACTTATATTTCTGAAGCACTGTGATGCTACCAAAGTTAGGCAAACGCAAAATTTACAATAAATTATCATTATGTGTGTCCAGTTCTGTCATCGTGTCAACATCGCCCCTCCAACGTGCACTCTATTGCGACGTCATCACTCTTCATGGTACTTGTCACGTGCACAGCAGAAATGCCAATGTTTTTGTTTTGAATGTTTGTTTACAAAACAGCTTTTCTAGGTTGCCGCAACGTATCAAAATGAACGTGTTTGTGTGCCTTGATTGGTAAGAGGCTTAGCTAAGAAAAGTACTTCAACGTAGTATGGTCTATTTGCTCTATTTTACGAAAAAAAATCGACAAAATTTTGATCCATATTGCAACTTTAAGAAACCTTCAGAGAAAAGCAGTGGATGACTCGAAGAAATTATGTTTTGAAAACTTGCGGACAATTTGTGGCATTAGTCAACTGTGATTGCGATCACTACGAAAACTTTACATTGAAAGTGAACAATTTGCCACCTGCGTGTGAGTATGTATTTATCACTTGCCAGGGGCATGTATGACAATTTATTTTTGGTTTCGATTGATGTAAAGATAGAACTTGTTGCACTCCGTGATTCATGATTGCAGAGACAGAAACTCATTTCTGCAAACTGCAAGTTGTACTGAATTAATAACCCTTCAAATCCAGTAAAACTGTTGGCATTGACAGTGAAAGTATAACAGGCCGCAATTTTCAACAAGGAATCCAAAGTTCAGAAAATATTTCAGTATCCTATGAGCATCAGTAACATAGTTAATACTCCTGTCAGGCAGTGTTTGTACATGTAATTATACCACCAGCAGGCATAAATCGGCAAGAAGCCTGTGACATCTGTTGGCAACACACACCTACGCACTGTCTGTTCTATTTTGGTGACTTGTCATAATAAGTTCATTTGCATATTTATGGAAGACTTTCTTTAATTAGGCCAAATACCAAAGACTGCCCAAGGCACTGTCTTTACTAGGTAACTTGGTGCCGTTTGTTGTTAGTTTGAATTTGATAGAGCATGTACCAAATTTTTTAACACCGGTGCTTTGCTTATGTTTGCTTCAACGCCATTTCTTATGCATTTCTTTGGTGCACAAGTGTTGGCTTAAGTCTTAGTTTGATTTCTGACATGCAAATTGTATTCTCAAGTGTTGCTATGCTGTGAATGAAATCCATCAATACTTTTTCTGCATTTACTTTTCTGCTGTGTTTTATCCTGAAATTAACAATGTATTATAATGTGAATCAATGTTTTTTGCAGTAACTAATTCCTTGACTTTCTAATCCGGTTTATTTGGAGGTCATTGCATTGCTCCTAACTTTACTTAATAGCTAAAATCTATCTTGCTTGAACATCTTTATTTCTTTGGCTCTGGAAGAGTTGTTTTTGCTTTCATGTCTTATGTCTGTAATCTTATTGTTTAGTTATGATTGCTTGATAACAATTTGTTTAATTCGATGACATTTCACAGGGCTGACCACAGCCACAGTGTAGTAGATTCAAAAGACAAGTAAGTAACCAAATCCTTGCGCAAGCTGCTGATGCACATGATATTTCCCAAATTTACAATCTATGCTCATCAATAGCCTTGTTATTAGGGACTCATACATTGTAAGGACCAAAAATCCAGTCAAAATTCATCAGAATGCTACCTTTTTATTTTCCATCATGACTTCTCAGATACTGCACCTTTCTACAGGATGAGGTTCAATGCATCATGTCACGACTGGAAACCTAAGCAGTGACAACTAAACTGGAGGTACATTTGAGGCGTCACAACCGATTCAGCTAGCTCTGTGAATGTGCTGCAATGCTAAATATTTCTGATATCATCAGCACTCTGCATTTTCTGCCTTGTACCTTTCAAGAAAATGATGATTGATTTCTGATATTTGACTATTGCAAATAACATACATGTGATGAATTTACTATTGAACCATAATGTTACAATTAAAATAATATATAGAGATGGCCTATTGTAAGGTGGTTATATGGCCCATTCAGTATGGCATTTTCACAAGATAAAAAGTTAGAGGTCACTCGTCTTAAGGATTGTAGTGATGTGTTGCACCAAACGGTAAACCTTGCATGTCAGATGAACAGTGATATTTAGGTGAATTTTTTCATGATTTTTGGGCATTGTGAGTCGATAATAACCAGGCTACAATGAGTGTAGACAGATTGTTAATTTAAATGGTAATTGGTGGAAAAATTGTGTGCACTAGCAACTTGCATATGGATTTGGTATCTTGTCAATGGAATGTGCAATAGTTGTGATGGGGCATAATTGACTCGTCAGAAGATCACTACAGCTATGAATCAGCTACAAAGGAGAATGCTGGCTATTGGCCTTGATACACTGTGCAATCATATGTACACAGAACTGCTATCATATCTCTGTCAACCAGTGGAAATTTCCAATAGTATCCACTACAAACCAATTTATATATCACTTTCCATGTAATCAAGACATTTAAAAAAATGCTTTTGTTCGGTCATTTGGAAATTTGATTTAGAATTATCAAATCATGCTGAATTTCTTCTTATTCGTATTACTTAACCTCTTGAATACTATTGTCGATGTAAAACCTATAACCATATGTCAAGGCACTATGGCAATACTTTTTAGTGCAAAAAATATGCAGAGGTTGAAAAAGCGTAGATGTTTAAAATTGAGTTTTTAGCTCATATTTGGTATGAATATAAATACCAAAAAGAGCTTATATGATGAGTCGGTGGCGTCTGTATGTCTGTATATTTGAGGGTATGTATGTGCGGATGTATGTCCGTCACACGCAAAGGCTCCCATACCACCAAAGCTACCATCTCATTATTTGATGTACAGGTAGATGCATGGGTTGAGATGTGAATTTGTTCAAATGAACACGTTAGTGTCAAAAATGTGCAAATGAGGTAAGAAAAAGGGAAATCCTGCAAATGTGCAGGAGTGGTGGCATGCCAGTAAGAAACAGGCCAACTCCACTGATCTTAGAGTCATTTCCTGTCATTGTTTATGAACTGTTACGTATTAACAGACCTGCTCAAACCATAGACAGTAGAGGGGAGGAAGACCGTCTATGGTCAAACTAAGAGGGGCCAGCTGCCTTTCTGCAATGCATGTTGCTAAAGTTGACCTCCAGTACCTAAAGTTTCAGACCTTAATTACTTTTGTCATTCTTGTTTTTCTGGTTTAAATATTTCTTG
>LD345744.1:19055-31440 GCA_001465055.1 Ptychodera flava
GTTCTGTGATAGGATCCAATAAGGCCGCCATGTGGCCATTTTATTACAATTCTTTCATGTCCTGAATTACAGCTCAGACATGTATCAAGCGAATTTATTCAAAAGTGTTTTTATCACAGACCTAATGAAGAGGCCTCTATCCTCTCTGAGGACCTGTATAATCAAAGTACCCATTAACAAGTGGGGACTGTGTCATCAACGATGACTTGTTCTGGTTGTACTGTGCAGAAATCATTGTCATAACATCAACGTAGAATTTTCCTGCACTGAACAGATAGAAACAACATTTGTTGTTGATCTTTGGTACCCATACTGGTATATACCAATTCTGATCAAATTTGAGCAACACAGTATAATTGCAGTATTTTTTCAACAAGTGAATGATAATGTCCATGAAATAGTGAATATAGAAAAATACAGTCCATCACAAATATTTCTTTCTATAAACTCCACAGTTTATGTCATTTACTTTGTGTAATTCACATAACCTTGCATTAATCTGTAGTTAATTCATTCGTTCATTCTTTTATTTTAATGCCTTTTTGAAATCTTATACTTACAAGTTCAGCATTACAAAAACTGAAATAGGAAAAAACACAAATATGGAACCAGAAAAATAGCTATATGCTAATTGAGTCCGGTCCCATCTCTTAAATATTTACATTACAAATATCACCATGTTGCACTTGGTGAAATGTTTAGTATTAAACTTTTTCACAAGTAGTCTTTTAGCAACCACTGTTTTGATGTTTTATAAACTGGAATCATGATGTACTCATTTAAAAAATATTTTGTAACTTGTTCAATAACTTGGCACCCATATACAAAATTACAAATTGACCCTCAGAGATATACATTTTTGGTAAAGATAGATTGCACCAAGTTTGAATCTTGTGTCATATAATAATCTTGCATAGGAAAAGGAAAATTTAGACGCTGCAAATTAAAATAAATTTCTCCACAAGAAATTTGTGAAGTTCACAAACATCTAAAATTGGTCTGTATGATCAATTGCCTATGTGACCAATCACCAAAGGAAATCACCTGCCATAATCTGGAAATAGCTTACTAACATTTTCAGTCAATGTGCATCCTACTCTGTTGTTAACCAAACCACTATCTTTAAATGATTTTAGTTTTCAAATCTGGCCAGTGCGTCTTGCCAAAAGTTTGTGTTTGTACAGAAGGAGAATGAAATTATAAAAAACTCATTCAATGGCCTTAAGAAGTAAGACCAAAGGTGGCCATCTGTAGCCAATGTTTTGGCCATAACAAGACTGTCGGTGGCCGAAGCATCTTGGAAAGTTCAGTAGAAACTGGCCCAAGAGCCAACATCAATGATATACCATATTGTGATCAAGTTGCTGTACCTTTCCAACTTCTTAAACTTTAAAAGTTTATTCTATTCATCATAGATCTCTTGCAGTTACCAGCTATCAGTGTATCGTAGTCAAGAAGTTAAAAACAGTCTGTTAAGTTAAGGTTCACCTTTTTTCCCTGATTAAATTAGCATTACCAGACTGAAGTTTGACAAAAGTGCAATGAATGTTTAATAAATTGCAGAGATCATTAGTTAAAACAAGCTCCATGTGATTAGATTATATCATGTCATTTCTTCAATGTCTGTCCATAGTCTGAATTTAGCAGTTTCTGTAATTCAAATTTCTCATGCCTTTGAGACATTAAGGGCACAAGAGAGGCATTCATGAAAGTAAAGTTGATAAATAAAGATAAAAATGAAAGTTTTGTAGGACCAGTGTCTACATAATCACACAGTCTGAAGAGTTTTTGCTTCCACAAGATTTGTCAACTTTTAAGATTAATTGCCACCAAGTGACTGGTTGATTATCAGAAAGCTGAGTGTACTCAGTGACGAAGTGTATCAGCTAACAAGTTGCTTTAATCACATTTTCTGTTTGTAATTCCTCTACAATAAATCAATTCATCTTTGCAGGTACAACACTTGTTAGATGTTCACCATGGACCACAAGATAAAACCAATGTGCTGGGTGATGCAAAGGATATTGAGGAGTTAGTGGAGGCTGATGAAGAAGAGCTCAGGAAAGGAGGATTCCTTGAAGGTCTTGAAGAAGTGGCTGATGTAGAAGAAACAACGGATGATGCAGAGGCTGCAACTGAACAGAAAGAAAGTATTGATGACAAAAAGGAAGATGTTGATGATCAGAATGGAAGATTTGAGGATGCCGAGGAAGTGGATGGAAAAGAAGCACCACTAGCAACCATTGATGTTGAAAGTGAAACCTTTGGAACACCGTCCAAGGTTCCAGAAAGTCCTAGTAAAACTCCAGACAGTCCTCCATCATCGCCAGGAACACATGTTCCAAGGAGACCAAGTAAAAAGACACCAAAACAAATCAAAGAATATTACAAAAATCTACTTCACATCAAACCGTGAGTATAGTAGCGAAAACATCACATGCCTGGTCTTCAAAACTGATAACCTTTCTCTTTGTATACTGGTAGAGTAATGCTACCCAGCTGTTCTTTGTTGTTATGGGAAATGGCAGAATGGGGTGATCCAAATCTATGTTAGCCATTGGAAAATAACCATTTTGAATCTAGCCAGGCAATCAAACATCATCCTCATTGAAAAGCCAGGCATTATGTAGGCATTATGCAGCTTTAATATGACCCAATTTCAACTTAGTAAACAAGACAATGAACTATGACTCAAATGAGCGCATATAGAATTGTTTTTTTGATACATTCAAATATGGCTGTCTGGTGGCCATTTAGATCTTATTTTTGCATGCCGAAAGCTGAAACTCAAGTATTCCTGCACTTATTTCATTCAATCTTCACACAAAGGTAATACACACTGGTATGCATATGCATGTCAATTTTTGTTGTGATATGATTTACAAAGTTCTCATTATTCAATGTGAAAATTTCTGGATTGTAAAATGAATCTGAACCTGAATCTGATGCAACACATGCACAACACAATTTTCTAAATCCCATTCCACACATGAATCTGAATGAGTGGCAATGCAAGATGGAAAGCAGAGGCTTTCGGGTTTAGACTTGAGATGTGAATTTGTTTGATAGACGTGCTTCTGTCAAAAATATGAAAATGAGTTAAAAGAGGTAAAATTAGCTAAATTGCCAAAACTCTTGATTTGTAAGTCAAATTAAGTTGATATATGTTTCATAAGTACTTCTGACATTCCTATGCAAATGTTTTACTTTTATTGAGATACTTTTAAATTTTGTATTTTATTATGAATGTTTTTAGGAGTGTTGCTTCTGATGACCTTAAGGTAGAACGCACCTTGGGGACAGAAATTCGGGCCTTCAAATTTTATCAATTTTCTTCTGACTTACCACTTGTGGGTGCTCATTTTGAAGCTCTCGGCAAAAGAAAAGTTTTCATGGTCTTAGTTTTTCGAAAATTTAAAATTTAATTTTTTTCCATAGAGTTAACACAGGGAGGGCGGCCATTTTGGATTTCAAATATAAATCGCAAGTTATTTGTCCCTCTAGTACCAAAGTTTACATGGTGACCCCTGATTTTCATTCTTGCTTTGGTAAGAGAATGGTTGAAAGTTTCACTGAAGAAAGTTTGAGCAAAAGTTTAAGTCTTTCACTTTCGAGGTGCATATTACCTTAAATGGCTCAGAGCAACATAAAACATGTTATTAGTGTAACATAGGCATAATTGTTATTGGTCTGCATTAAAATTTGCACAAGAACAATTCCAAGGTTATTTTCAATCCCCCATTTAAACAACTTCAATTCCACTGTCACCGCTAACCCTTCCTGTCCAAGTAATCCTGCAAAATTATATGTGAAGCGCCCTCCATAGACACTTTTTTTCCCATCCTACAATAGCATTTAATCAAATGAGGACAAGGCTGTTTCAGGATATTTCAACACTTTTATCCTGACAAGGTGTGTACACAGACTTGAGACTTTCACCCACTACTGGACTTGTGACTTGAAAGTGCATTTACAACACATTTCCACATTTTCACCGTAGTACATTGACAAAATTTATATTTGGCGGGGACTGTGTCATTGAAAATGACTTGTTTCTCTGTAAATGACAAAGTGTGTGTTTTTTTCCTCTTTTGGTTGTAACTCTGTTTTACAGGGGTGCATTGAATGTACGGCGTATGCATACAGCTGTCAAACTCAATGAGATTATTGTGGAGAAATCACATGAAGCAAAAATGGTGATACTTAATCTGCCTGGTCCACCAAAGAATAAAGCCGGAGATGCAAACTGTATCCTTTTTGGAACAAAAAGTCACAAGTTTCTTCACACCCTTACCAATTGTTTACGATGGTAAAGATGGATCTTTCCGCAGGAAAGTGGATAAAAGGGTTAAGAAATAAACTGTCTTATCTTGCATGTACGGTAAGTAGTCTTAGTTTCAACTGCTGTTAGGTTGAAATTTGATCAGTGTACATTTTAGTTTTCAAATCAAAATCACTTTGTCGGGAGTTTCAGTGGGAGTTGCATTTATTCATAATCAATTTTTGACATTTGGAAGGAAAACTTGGAGCAAACAATAGAGCAAAAAAGCTGTGTCATAATATGCAAAAATCTGACTCTGTCAACTACAAAATGGTTGCACGATTCCTTTGTTTTTACTTTCCTTGACATTTGTTTCAGACATTGAATTTCTTGAAGTACTCACCGAAGGCATTGATAGAATTCTGATGGTGCGTGGAGGTGGTCGGGAAGTTATCACAATCTACTCATGAAAACTATCTTTAGTTTTATTCTTCCTCTTTCAGAGAGAATTTACGAATTCTATTCTTCCTGTTTTAGACAGAATTTACATGTTTATGTCAGCTTTGTTGTTGGCTTGGAAACACAAGTTTGTTAACAACACAACTTTACAGATCCAATTTTTAGGTTGTCTAGAAGTCAACTGTTTTTAAACTAAAGGGCAATATATGCCATATAATCTAATCATTAATCAAATCAAACAAGGTAACCCCATATTGTCAATATTTTATGTCTTTCTTGTAAGTTCAAAAGTCCAACAGCTGAAAATACTGAATGAAATGATGTATTACAAAGATAAATGCCTCAGTTTCAGTCGTTTATAAATCTGTTACATTTTACAAAATCTTTCTTAAGCAAATATATTGTGAAATTGTAATTTGTTTCATTTAAAATTTAGGCAAACATAAATTGAATGTAGTGTTACTTCTGTGAATTCAGGTCACAAGGATTGAGAATCACTGCTAATTTACAAATAATTTTTACGTCACTTTTAAATTTTTAAACATTGACAATTTGAAAAGAGGGCAATTGGGTCATTGACACTGACAGTGGTGGGTGGAATAGCGACACTCACATTGCTGGGTGAGATTGGGACACATAGTTTGGGTTTAATAAGACCATCACTTTGCTTGTTGGACACTCACAATACAGGGTTTGATGTTAACACTCATATTGGTAACCATGAAGGGAATTTGGAATACAAATCTAGGCATAGATACAAATTTAATGTGTTATTGCAACAAACATATATCAATGGTGTGAGTTATTTGTTAATGAGGACTAGATTGTTAATCCAGTCACAAATTCTGATCAAGTAGTGCAGTTTGAGTAAGTGGACAGAGGAATGAATGTGCTGTTGTTTAAATTGTTGAAATGTTTATCATGACCCAGTCTTTGTGTCCCAGTATCTTACAGCATCATGCACTAAGCTGAAGTACATTTAAGTTCTGCTGACAATGTTACAACCAAAGTGTGATGTGATTATAGCCAACTAACAATCTCACTGAATGATTTTCTCCCCAATGCAGTGTATGTAGGATAGATCATGGGGATTGTCCACTATTCACTCTTAACACAGCATTCATCCATAAACTTAGCAATGAGGACATCTTTGTTAAAAATGTAGTCAAAATAGGTCTATCAGGGATAGAAATGTTGCATTATCTTACTCACAGTGTACATGGTGTGTTTTGAAACTGGATGCTTGTGTGTGTGTGTGTGTGTGTGTGTGTGTGTTTTGATACAGAGCAACTCAAATCAGGTCTAACACTTGTTCTAAGTGTAACTACAGTAGATGCCAACCCATCTTGTCATCTGTTGCAATCTTAGAAATCTTTTGCTGATTTTGTCTGAGTGATCAGTACTTCACCATGCTTGTTCAACAGTCATTTTATTTGGCATCAACACACACTTCCTGACAGTTTGTACCTAGCTGTTGAAATAGGAAATAATTTACAAATATTGTATTGTAACCAATATTAAGAAGAAAAGAGCTTATATGAAAGGAGTAATAAAATGCTGAAAATTAAAACAAGGGGAACTTTACACATTCCATCGACGTTGAGAAATAAACACTTTAAAATGACTATCTGACTTAAAATAGGTGAATCCAAATTTGTCAGAAGTTCTGTATCCTTGTTGAAAAAAAGAAATTATTGTCAAAGTTCAGATGTAATATCAGATCATTTTGATGACTGTGACCGTAACATCCAGAAATCTATTCTGTGTAAATTTCCACGTCATAATTGCTTTGGTTTGTGTTGATTTTGAAATTGACCATCATGTAAAGTAAATTAAGCTAACAATGGAACGTGAATAGACATGGAATATGTTATTAGAATGTAAACATGAAACTCCAGAATGTGAAAATATAGCTTTAGGATTTTCCTATAGAATATTGCAACCAATACCATCCAAAGTTTGTGAATATGGTGTCTGGTGTACACACTTTTTGTGTATGGAATCCACCATGTGTCATCTGACATAAACAACAGAGAGTCTTATTAAAGGGAAGTTGTCGTTGGAACTGCGCATGTGCAACTTTCTTGTTTACAAACAATGTACTTCATGCACTACATGTAGATGCATCATGTCAAAATAGCTGCAGCAACATTCAAATTTTATGATGTACATTAACAACATGTTTTAACATTCATCAATCGCCAATGTAGCTTAGATACAGTTTTTATATTGCTCGTAGGGGTCCCTAGCGACCTTTGAACGCCATTCCGAAGACCATCGCCCTTTAAAGAGATGCTGTTTCATTATTCTAATTACAAAATTTTACAAGTGATAGGCATGAAATATGCTTTCCTTATTAGTCCCAGTGAACAAAGTCTGGGAACTAAACAGATTATAATCTGTCTGTCAATATATCCCTCTGTCTGCACTATCAACTGGCCATGTCTGCCTTGATCAATTTCATTTAACCTTGTGAGGTTCATATACACATTAATTTATTCTGTTATACAATCTAATACGACTGACCAGCCTACCATTGTTTGCACATCTTGAAGCAGTATACAGACATGCCTGAATTGATCTCATTCAAAGTTGGTAGAAATGAGGGCAATTCACTTGGACAAATATCTTTGTGCAATATGGCCATCAGGTGCCCATTTGTTGTAGTTTGTTTCAAGAGTTGAATCATTATTCAGACATTTATGCCTAGGAAAATGTAGTAAGATGTCTTTTTTACATCAAGTTGTGTCACAACATGTTCCAAAATGCTGACTGGGCAGCACCATTCTGTAATTTTTTTTTCATATCTGACACCATTTTACAAAACAAAAACATATACCATCAAACCTCACCCTCTTGGATTTGCAAGCTTAACAATCTGCTCACAGGGTTTAACCCTTGCATAAAATATATATCTTACTTACGCCTACAGACTATACACATACTTGTTTTATGTATTTTATATTTTCCAACCCTGAATTTATATTTGTTTTTGGAATGATTGTGCTAATCACCAAATAAGTGTATGAATTGCTTGTTCACACGACAATGCATAATGAGTCCTACCAATGACACACATAATACCAACCCCATAATCAACATTTACAGCACAAAATAACCAAGAAGACATCACCTAAGTATAAAACTTCCAATCAATCTATAACAGAAGTGACACTTCAGCCATGTAAATTTATTACATATTCAATGTATATATAAATTACCATGCAAGGGCAATTCTGCTTAGCAATTCTTGCACAAATTATAGACAAGAAGTGTTGCAATCAAACAGGGATCAACAAATCCCAAAAAGCCGGTGATGCGGCAGGGACTATGTCATCCATGATGTAACAAGAGATGTCTAGCTTTTATCTCAAGTGTAATAGCTTTTGGGCTTATGACTCAATTGAGACCATATCTTTTTGATGAGATTTTAATTGTTGTTGTACAAACACATGGGTTCCATGCATGCAATACCGGTATGTGTACATCTGTCACTGTATTGGGGAGGTCAAATAACATCGGCTGTACGATCATTTTCATGATTCTTTCCGCTGTTCACTTTCTTCTTGATGTTTTCCATGATAGTATTTGACAGTGGTCAGGGATAAAACGGTTTGCAGTACAGTGAGCAGTATGATGCCATTGAACTTGGTGACAATGATTGGCAATAAAAGGGTTTACAGTGCAATGATCAGTATGTTGTCTGTCATAATGTGTAAATGTGTTCACCAATGTGATTTGAAAAGTTTGCCTGATAAAAAGTCTTTTGAAAGCACAAATGAGAAAGTGAGGAGCTGCCTTGCTCTCTTATAGAAGACAGTCTCCTGAATTTGATTTCTGTAAAGGTGTTGTAAAAAGCCAATGATGAGCTGTCAAAAAACACAATGTTGACCACTGGTGCGGAAATGTAAACTAACAAACTTTGCAATTTTTATCCAATTTTAAAGATGGCTAATATTGACTTGAAAGGATTATTTCCAGCAAAAGTCTATAAAGCCAGACTTTCTGTGTTGCTCGCTTGGTGATCTTCCATTGAACAGGGAGAACATCATTTCAACACGGTACCTCTCCAATCACTGTATGGATTATTCTATAAAAAAATACACACTGTAAATTTTTATAAGGTTCCAGAAGCTAGGGGCATCACAGTAGCTGTTCATTTTCTGTTTGTCTGTATGTACATATGTCATTCTGTCTGTTCACTCAGTTTTTTTCTGCAATGGTGTCACTTATCGGCTTCAAGTTAAAGTACATGTACTTTGAGTCAAGGATGGAATATATGAGATACTAATATCATAGCGCAAAAAATATGCAAATGAGCTCACTTAATGATGAAGTGGTAAAAAATAAACCACCAGACCAAGTCCTTTTAAATTTTCAAAAAAAAGTCCTAATGGATTGCAGATCATAGTTTGTTCAAGTCAAGTTTGTCACATGACTAATATACAAATGAGCAAAATAAATGTAAATGTTGGTCAATAAGCTTATATTTGGACTCCTTGCTCTTGGACTTGGCAATATTCTATAATGAGGCAGACACTCTTTTTTTCAAATCAAGTTCAACCCATGGTTACTATTCAAATATATTCTAAAAACTTGTGAAGAATTTCAAACTCAGAAAATACTTTCTTCATGACTGTTACATTTGCATAATAATATGGCTAACAGCATTCAGATACAATTTTGCTCAAAGTTGGTGGAATGACTGATTTATAAATGTGAAAAATGGTCAAAATTCAAAAACCAAAAAAGTACTGGCTATGAAGCTTTAAAATTTGGTATGTGTATTTCTATTTGATTGGTTCAGACTAAGTCCATGAAGATTATTCAAATGAGCCAATTTTATCGTAAAAATTGTCAACTATTCCACATCCAAAATGTTATATCTGTTACTTTAAAAATTAGTATGAGATGTTATTCTCAGGATATAGGTTTGTTCAAATCGAAGCTGGATAAATGAGCAAAATAAATGTGAAATATGGTCAAAAGCAAAATAAATTTGCAAAAAAAGGTCAAAAAATGCAAACTTATATACTGGCCCTAGGGCTTTGAAACTCCGTAAAAATATTCCTTGTTTGATGCAAAATTAAATTGATCAGATAGGTAATATACTAGAGGGGAATAAATAGTGAAAAAAATCAAAATAGTCGAAATTCTTCATTGAGACTGTATTGTCTTTAGACTTTGGAATTTTCCAAAGATGTCCTTAATCTTCTAGTTTGTATGAAAGTAGATGGAATGACTGATATGCAAATGAACAGAACAGAAGGTCAAACAGTACAACCTCATGTAACTGATTAATGGCCCTACTTCTATCACTGTAAGAATGTTCTAATCCCAAAGATTTCAAAATGTCATAAAGAGCAAACATTTTTTGCAATTTTGTCACATTTGTGGTACTTTCATAGGCTGTTTGGTCAACTGGAAGCACACTGTCATTATTGGTGGTCTTTTTGGATAGGGTTTAATTCTAAACGTGCAATTCCTTAATAAGTCTATAAACAAAGCAATTTGGATGGCAATTCTCTTTAATAGCAGAAGCTTGTTCTGCTTTACATAGATTGCATTGTACATAAGCTTTCTAAAGAGTCTGTTACCTATACAGAACAATAGATATATATATGTATAATTATATGATATATGTACTCACACAGAGATGGCAGTTATTTGGACTACTGCATTAGGGGAAGGCTGCATTAACTTGCATGGTACCTGAAACCCGAGTTCTTGCCTGACCAAGGTGTGAATGTTCCATTGTTATGTTTATCTAATCCAGCTGGTGCCATTGTAGTGCCATTGTAGGAAAGGCAGGTCTGTGAAATTGATCCTCTAGGGAAGTCGGGTATTCCTAAGTTAATGGAGGTTTCTCGTAATGGGCAGTAAATCAGAAAATGCCCCTGGCAAAGACGTTTAACCCAGTCTTAGCTGGGCTGCCTCAGTTGGCCATGTCCATCTCATAGGATTCCTGTCTCCAAATATTGTCCTCTTTGGCAGATGAATTCCGCTGTGTTTATTTAGTTGAGAAATATTTCTACAAGATGTAGATTTGATGAAGGAATATTTCTCCAAGATGCTGTAACATTCACCTTTTGGCAATGCTATGATTCAGAGATTGAAGTGCAGATTAACATTACAGTTACTATTTACACAAGTTCCCTCCTAGCACAGTATGTTTTTATGATTCTTACAGTGCGTTTCACCTAGGTACCGCAACTCAGCGTATGAGACGGACACATTTCACCTACAACACAAACGATAAGCTTAGGTATCACGACACATTTGAAAGTCACCGACTCATTGATTAATTTCAGTAAACCAGCATGGGGCAGCTGCTCTTTCTAAACTGAGAGATACACTTGATCTATAATGTGTGGCTTTTTAGTTAGTTTCTGTTGAGAATACCTTCACCTCTTGGACTGTTAGAAGAACCATTGGCTAAACAAAGTGTTGAGTTGAAATTAAGTCTTATGATAATAATATTAACAATGCAGCTATAAGAAATGGATTTTCTGACATTTTCATCCAAAGGGTGGCAGCTTCAATTTCTGCCATCACACAAAGTGATTTTAAAACGCTAACTGCCTGTGAGTAAAATAAATGTTTGTAAACAGAAATAGTGGAACAGTGTGCAATTGACAACTCATAATCTGTATGTCGCACTTTCATTTTGTTTGAAAACAGAAAAATTGTTCATTTCATCAAACAAAGGAGTTAAAGAATGCAATTTTTATGATTCCGAAATGACTTAAAAATAGACCCCATCTTAAAAAAGCCATAAATTTGTTCCTTTACAATTATGCACACCTAATTTTTTACTTGACCTGTGAATGATAACTGTAACAGTTGCAGGTGAATATGTACATACTTTTCTCCATTTTCAAGGAGCATGGCTGACTAGATTGTAAATATAGATTATACATTTGAAGAAAGGGAGGTTGATTCAATTTCTATCAGGTCTTGTGTTGCTTTTCAGCTTCGTTCTGCAAGTCATCGTATCTTTTATGTTTATTTATTCAGTTGTTTTTGTAAAATTTATCCGTCTGATTACTATTGCTTTATTTGATGTTTAAGGAGGTAAAGCCACTTGATTCTCCTTTCCTCGCTGTTTGAGCTTTTAGTTTGCAATGTGAGATCACACTACCTACATGGCACTGTGTTATCATACAACACACATGACATTGTGTGGTCATTTTACCAACATGGCGGTATGATCATGATTTGTGAATGGCATTTGTGAACCCACTACCATTGGCATGATCTACCTGAAAATAAATGCAGGCTTCAATTAAGTGTCTGAAGTATATTGTGTCATTAAATCCAACTTCACAGCCATAAGTTTAGCCGCGTTATTTAGCTTTGCTGTCAGCGACTTTGAGCTTATTAAATAGGAAGTTGCCCATTATCTGTTGTATGTTGTCATCAATCAACTTTTTCCATTCAAAGATTTTTCATAAAAGGTGTAGCCAATCACTGAAATTTTTGGTATACAGGTTTCTATGGATGAATTAAGTCAGATTTGTTCAAATTGTGACGAAAATACATATATATGTACTTTTAAGGCAATTTTTAGCTCCCATAGCCATATGTATATATGGCAATGGAAGCTATTCTTATAGGCTAGGAAAATGTCTGTATGTATGTATGTCTGTATGTCTGTGTGTCTGT
>LD345744.1:42715-72411 GCA_001465055.1 Ptychodera flava
TTCTACCAGTGTTAAAGTAACCATGGTTCTGCGTCCTTGGATATCCTCTGTTCAACATATCGGCTATGCATTTTTCGTACACATGGACACTGTATTTCGAAAACACGTGACTATGTCGTCTATTAATTAGGCTTTTTCTGAAACAAAAGTCTTTGGTGCCCCAATGACCCTAGTTATACATGGAAAGCTGGTGCCGCACGAGCCGCACGGTAATGCTGATTTTTTCATGTAGTCAGCTGAATGATTGTAGAGAAGCCGAAAATGCAGAGAAAGTATTTTATTGGATCACAGTAGACGTTTTCTCGCTTTCGGATTCCGTCACTTTTAGGCTAGGAAAAATGTTTCTGGTGACGTATTTTTTCCAAAAATTATAGATAACGATCGCTATTTTGCAGTTAGTATGCTTTCCGAACATATTTTTAACAACTAATTTTCATGTACTGTATTGAATTCTGCTTACCTGAATAATGGAGGGAGAGATAGTTTGTACAAAGTACACCATCTTGCGACTTCAATGATTTTCTTCACCGTAAGAATTCTCCTCCTCAGAATCAGGAAAAACAAGTTTGACTAGTAAACCTAGTGCTCCTTTAAAATATAATTTTGCATATAGCTTTCCTCATATCAATTATTTTGCTAAGACTCAAAACTGTTTAAAAAATTATTTATTCAGTCAGGTATTAATTTACATTTCTGTTTCGGTCTCAGTTCACACGCGTTTCGGCGCTGTGGTTCATTCCCGGTGTAGCGCGTATTTGCAGCCTCGATTCGGTGGCCGGCTGTTGCTTAGCAATTTAAGAACTTTCATAATCTGAATCAATGATCGTGTAATCAATCGACCATTAGAATTAGAAAGCGAAAAGTATTTGGAGGCCCGTCCTCAGTCACATCAACGACAGAGGGACCGTGCGTCAACGTTTAACTACAACGGTGTGCGAGTATGTCGAAATGATATTTTGAAATCAAGAAGGCACTGTAATATTCTGACAAAGCGTCATAACAACATGGACCCTGCAATAGAGCGTTTGATTCCGCAAGGTCGGTACTTCTGTTTCCATCCTCCAATTCCCAATGATAACGAATAATTTCTGTTGCCATCCTGGATTTCCCAATGATAACGGATAACTTCTGTTCCCGTCCTCCAATTCCCGATGGCAAAAGTAACAATACACAATCATCGATATTCGCAGCAATTTTTTAGCGAAATTCCTCAATCGGCAGAGTTGATGAATTTACAAATTTTAGCTATTTTTCGAAATAAAACATCGAGATAAGCTTAGTGCATATGGATAACAGATGTGGATTCCAATATGAATGTGGATTTCAATGTGTATCGGTACATATGGATAGTGGGTGTACTTAGCGAATTAGACACTCTGTACTAAGAACATTGTTAAAAGTCAAGCATATCTTACCGTCATAAAGCGCTAACAAAAATAGCATTTTTGTATTACAGTATTGTGCGATCTCGTTTTTCTGTTTCTATCAGGTAACATCCCAACAGAAACAGAGTTTGCTCGACTCCTCTGTGATCGCACCTTCACCGACTATTTCAACATGTTTCTCTCTTTACCGGTAAGTGGATATGTACTGATGACTTACAGTTTTGATCTGCACATGATTACATGCTGGTTGCAAGCTAGTCAGGAAGCTGTATAGTGTCACTTTGGCCAGAAACTGAATTTCGCTGCATCACTTGAAAGCCGATGCTCTAATTTCTTGAAAATGAGGGTATTAATATATCGGGTAAAATATATGTTATCTTAGGGGATTTCCAGAGTTCTAGTAGCATGTACTTCGTTTCATGGCCCTCATCTTCGGGGATGGGCATTTCGACACGGCCTGGTAGTTCAGAGGAAATAGATTATTGTAGATTGCGGATGAACAGTCAGACAAGCCGGATATATCGGGTAGCATAAAAATGCATGGTTCTCGTAAAGTTTACTGTTACACATTTATGACAAGTACTGTAACCTTTCATGAAATTTTACCGTTAAAATCACGTTCACCTTTGATGCAGAGAAGGGCATCCAGAGAGGGGCTTAGTCTGACCTTTTCTTCAAGTGGTGTAGTCTATTGTTAAGTGTCTAAGTAAATATCGAAAACATTCAGCGGAGGACTATTCGAATCTACCATGGACACTATACACTTCGTGAATATCAGAGTGGCAAATCAACACTTATTGTTCATGTCTATAAAAGTTACCCAAGGATAGTGCATTTTCTGAAGTGATGACGAACACAGTTGCGTCTTTTTATGAATATATTCACGTCAAACAGATAAACTGCTCTCAAACTCCANGAAAGGAGATTGCTTGACGATTCAAATTTATTCACGTCGGCAGATTTCCGCATTCTTCTATGGAACAGATAATGATTTGTTAACCGATATGTTTGGAGATGAATCGATTGGTCTCAAACTTTCATTGTATTTGGACGAGATCTATGGAACGTTTGAAGGTTGTAAAAATTCACGAGATCAGAAGTAACATTTCCTATTTGATGGCACGAAGAAAGCATAGAAATTAACATGTAATGCCATGGACCCTCCCTCCGCCTCCTCTCTCTCTCTCTCTCTCTCTCTCTCTCTCTCTCTCTCTCTCTCTCTCTCTCTCTCTTAGAAAGGTAATATGGCAGAAAGGGTATAAAACTGACCATTTCATTGCATAATTTGATCCAACTAAACATTTCTCTCTACGATTGACAGGTCTTCTCTCAACGGCTCATCTATCGTTACTCATCGCAGTCATTTGAATTGGACCCACCATTAAAACGAAGTCAATATGTGAGTGAAAAGCTCTTACATCAACAGTAAATTATAGTGTTTGGAATCTTCTATGAACGAATAACATATCAAAACTCCTTATCACCAGTATCACGACTTGAAATATGAATTCCCCGACAAAATTATTATCAGAAGACAAAGACAACACATGACGGAGTGTCTTATATATTTCGTAGAAGCGTGTAGCCTTTACTTCCTACCTTCATATATTCTGATATTGCTATCATTTCAGGAGCTTGATAAAATCCGGTTGATGGCGTGGGTTCGAACGCGAAGAGCACCGTTGTTCTTCAAGACCAGCATGTTCATTGAGTTTTTACTGTGCAAGAACTTACTGAAAACAAAGTTACACCTCACGACAAGTTCTCATGACATTTGTTACAGTAAGTTCAGTGATTTGTTTTGAGAACCTAGTGTGCATGATAGTCTTCTAACACATATCAGGGCATCAAGTTATACTGATGATAAGCATCATGAATTTTCGCTCTGTGTCGAGATCATTCCAACTCCAATGCATGGTTTTTGTAAGCAAAGCATTGGTCAAATCAAATCCGAACTTGACAGAATTAAACGAATCTGAACATTCGTAGATTGTCTTCGCCGAAGAGATTTGAGTATGTCATAATTTCATATTAAAAACGTTGTCTTTCGTCAAGATCATAATTAGATGAAAAGTGATTTTACGGCCACGGAGTTCATATCTTTAGTGCATGGATTCGTTATCAATATTTACTGAGTAGAGGTACATGATTGTACATGATTAATAAGGCGTTCAGTAAGCTTACGACCTAACTAAGGTAGAATCCGCCTCGAAAGTTAAAGGCTTAAACTTTTGCTCAAATTTTCCTCAAGGAATCTCAACCATTCTCTTTCCAAATCAAGAAAACGGGGTCACCATGCAAATTTTGGAACTAGAGAAACAAATTACCCAAGATTTACCGATATTTGACTTTCAAGATGGCCGCCATCCCAGGTTAACTCTATGGAGAAAAATCAAATTTTCGATTTTCAGAAAAATAAGACAGTGAAAGTTTTTCTTATTCAAAGGGCTTCAAAATGAACCCCCACAAGTGGTAGATCAGAAAAGAATTGAAAAAGTTTGAGAGTCCAAACATCCATCCCCAGACGCGTTCTACCTTAATTGTACATTAAAAATAAATTGTTATTTGCAATGATGGTCACATCTTTGATAGCTACTGACTTACATTATTTCTTCAGGTTTCATCAATACTGACCTGGTTATGATTCCTTTCAGGCTCAATCAAATTCAAACGAGACGAGCAACTTCTCATAAAGTGCATCGGCAAGGTATCCGGAATGCGCCGATTTCGTTCGTTTTTATCAAGCACTGTCGGCTCCAAGGTCTATCAGTTTTGGCTAGATGCAGAAGAATTCCGACGGCTGCCGAGGTTTGACACTGAAAAGCACAGAACAATGTTCAGACAAATCCAGTCGAAGTATTTCAGGAGCGGGGCTGCGCTAGAGCTTCCTGAAAATGCTAAATGGGTAGCATTTTCTGGTCAGTTGATACCGCAAAAGAATAGAATTTGAAATTTGGTCCATCTTGTTATTATTTTATGTCAAGGGATACAGCGGGTATTACCTGGTGTGATTGCACGATCTCTTAGCAATTATTTGAATGTTGCAAATTTACACCATGCTCTTTATCGAGGTAGACTATGCATACGCATTACGTATATTCATCAAGCTGTTTTTAAAAAAGTTTCAAAATCCACTGAGGTGATTGCAGCTAAAAAACACAAACAATTTGCTCTGCAAAATCGACACACCAATGAAGTCATTGCAAACAAATTAATATGAAAACAAAGGCGTTCTGCTTCGTTCTTAATGTGTATGTGTTGTCCCTAGAAAGAAAATCTTCAATTCCCCGCGTGCTGCGATATTTAAGTGTTCATTCACGAATCTTCGCTTTCTATTTTCTTATCGCCACACCGTTCTGTACTGTCCAGACACTGGTGATTCGCCGGGACAAAATGCCCTCGAGAGATTGTCCGTAAGACGTGAAGGAGCCCCGCAGCACAGAAGGCAACGTCGCGGTAGCATCGTAGGTACAGGGGTGGAGTTCACAGGTCGTCTCCGCGCTGCATCAATCTATGGCGATGACAGAATATCTATATTTACGAACCATGTGTTCGTGCCCATGCAGAAATTCTTGATGCAAACACTACGAACATACTGGTTACCGAGATTCATCATTCACTGTAAACTCATTTGGCACAAGCGAGAATGCAACTTCGATCTCCTTATACAACCCTCCACTGAATCTGAAACAGAGATAACCATGATCAGCATGTTGGATGACATGACAGACGCCATCAAGCGGACCAAAGAACATCTTCTCGACAAGAAGAAACATAGCAACCTGATGTCAATGTTCAGATCGCCCGACCTGAGGGGTCCACTAGGGCTGATAGAAGAAGCCGAGGAGTTTGAGGAGCTGTCGGCGGGGAGCTTAAGCAGTAGTGAAGACGAAGAGACAGGTAAAACCGAAGAAGAGCAGGAAGTCAAGGAAGTAGGAACGCCTGATAAGGAAGACCGCGAAAGTCGTCTCGGATTTGCCCTACCAACGCTTGCAGAGGGGCTTGAGGAAGAGGAGGAGGGACATGAGGGGGAAGAGAAGAAAGAAGGAGAAGCCGTTACAACTGAAGATGGAGAGACAGGTAAACACACTTCCTTGATCACCTATCACGTTGCATTCACCAGGAAGCTTTGTAATCTTCCATGCACAGGGGACAAGGATAAACAAACAAACAGACAAACAAACAAAAAACTAAATGTAAACAAAAACAAACCAACCAACAAACAAACATAAACAAACCAACCAGAAACAAAACCAACAAACAAACAACCATTCAAATAAAAACAAATACACAAGTATTGAATAAACACAATAAATAAATAGCTTAGTTGATTAAGTAATATGAGAAAAACCAATAAATTGAATAGAAATTGAAATAATAGACCAAACAACACATGCAACATATTCAAAATGCGCAGTATCACTACCCGTGGGAGTATAATCGATAGTGATACGAACATCGCATGTAGAATATGTTTCACGCGTTGTTCGCTCAGTTATTTCAATTCTTAATCAATTTTTTTTCTCTTAAATTTATTTATTGATTTACTTATTTAATTATCCGTTTGGGTTTATCTTGGTTTATTTGTTATTCATTTATTACGTGTTCTTTTTCGTTTTAGCCATTGGTTATTTATTTGTTTCTTAGGGGTTTTGTTTATTTGTTTGATTGGCTAATTTTTCTTTTTTTTTATTTATCCTGGCTTCCCTGTGGTCCAGGGTGGACGTTTTAAATAGCCGAACGAAACAACTATATATATGATTATTGTGAGGGCATGGCGCAAACGAATAATGACGTAATGTGGAAGTGGTTAGATGGCATTCACGAAAATGATTCTGTACATATTATTTCCAACTTTTCTTAAAAAGTTTCATTTTTGCATTCCTGAAAGTGATATGCGTGTTTATCGCGAGAGATGTCGAACATTTCCTGTACAAATGAATGTAGAATATTAGAGTTTAGTCTAATGACAGTAAGATCAAAAGAAAAGTTTAAAAAGGCAAAAACTTACTACGCATACGTTCCCTAAAACGATCACTTCTAATGAAAGTGTGGCATGTTACAACACTCTTTGCTGATTACAAACTCTAATTTCTCACCGTACATAATTGACAATACATGTGTTTAATTTAGAAAGTTGACCCCAATTCACATCTCCCAGGCACACCACATATTTATCGTAGTGCTCGCAGTTAGTCACAATGAAAAAGCAGTAAATTTACATTACAGTTTGCACTAATATACATGATTTAAAACATGTCCCACTTCGGCATTGAAATATACTGGTTTCAACCTGCGTTGGGAAAAGTTCATGTATTCAACGATGCAAACTGGCGGTTATTTTTAATGTGCTAATGTTTCTGACCACTTGTTGATAACGTGACAAGAGAGACAAGCTGGATAATGTTAAACAGATTTCTATATTCATTGAGATGTTTCTCACAAATGTTCTTGCGCATCAGCAACCCGTCAGTCAGTTGTTAATGGGTGATATGGATCATTATGTTAAAGAAACACTCATCCGTCACCCTTCTGATATATAGTTTTGTTTTTTTGTCACACCATCCACCTTCACCATGACAGCAAAGAGCGCAGAAGCTGGGGGTGAGGAGGGCGAGGCGGCTACACAGGGAGAGGAACGTAAAGAGGACGAAGCTGCCATAAAAGAAAGATTACTTGAAAAATACCGTCGTCGCAGTGGCAAGGGGCACGGGCATCTACCAACTGCTGGCTCTTCCAAGGACAGCCTGTCTTCCCTCGGAGCTTCTGATAGCTACTACATGGTGTCTATTTCCGGGAAAATTCGTCGAAAAACTACTCAGCTCAAGAAAAAAAAGAAAGTTCTTGCCGGTGAGGGTGGAAATTATCAAAAGTATATATTTGATTTCGAGACTTTGACGTTGATGAGGAGGGATGAATTTGAAAGAGTTCAAGCTGAAAGAAAGCGACTGGAGAAGGAGAAAAAGAAAGAGGAGAAACGTCTTGCCAAGTTGGCAGCTCAAGAGGCAGCCGAGGCCGCTGGTAAATTTAAGGGTATCGCCAAGAAAGGTAGTAAATCCTCTGACGACGATAAAGACAAAAAGCCAAGCCACCATGGAAAGGGCGGGCGCCGTCATGCAATATTTGGCGGATCACGGCGTGGCAACTTACCACCTTTGTTTGGAGGTAGACGGGGATCTGTATTCTCCAAACGTGGTCCGCTAACTGCTCAGCAAAAACGACGAGGGTCAGGAATCCCGTCATTGCCAGCTATCCAAGGTAAAAGACGTCACTCCCTTGTAGCGCCAACTCATGGAAAAGCATCGCCGATGAAACTGACCAAAACGTCTCTCCAGATAATAGACAACGCAGAGAGACTCGGCTACAAATCCACCAAGTTCATGGACCATGACGTACGGCGAAAGTCTGCCATATCGCATCGTACTGACGAGAGCCATGAGGACCATCATGTTGACACTCATGATGAACACCATGAAATGACATTTGAAGAGCAAACTCACGAAGATGACGACGTTTTATCACACCTTCCTGATATATGTCTTTCAGATCTGGTACTGGAAGAACACCATGACGACGTTGTCACTTCTATAGCCCCGTCCGCAACAGATGAAGAGAAAGAAGGGAGTCTCTTTGAAAGCACTTCGCAAGAAAAACTCCACACCGCGGCCCCCGTGAGTAAACTTTGCTACATTGATTTTCACCTTGGTGAATCTAACTACAAGTACACCCACCGTGGATTGGTCGGCGGTATCGAATCTGACCGTTTAGCAGGCTCGCCTTTTTTGGCCTATCTTGAGAAGACTCGCCAATTTGACGATGTCAATTACCTTTTATTCTGGAACAAGGCACGGGAATATCTGACAACGAGTCATTACCATAGCGACATGACAGGTAGATCACTCAAGTACAGACGAGCAAAGGAGATAACTGCAACACATCTGATGGCTGGAGGCAAAAACTTTGTCAATATTGGCGAACAACTGACCCATAAATTGATCGAACTTTTGGCGGAAGGTCTTGGTGATCAACTCTTAGTACATGCTCAGGAACTAGCGTGTGAGGTAAGACTGATTATGTGTAACTTAACTCATGTAAATATCAAATGTAAAACTTGGCTAGTACAGATTGATCTCCCTACGGACGACCTATAGGGTGACTAGTCGCCCTACAGACTACTTATAAAATGGACCAATTTGCTAAGGACCTATCAACTCTTTCGAGTTAATTCTCAAATTGATGAGAGTTCGATAATCATATTTCGATATGCTCTTGCTTGTTGGGACAAAAACAGTGCCAATAGCCTCTGTGCTGACAGCGAAAAGAAGTACTTGCAATTCCGGCTTCTCGTCAATCGTTTCGTCCTATATGTATTGTTGTCTCTTGTGTATGTATTATAACAAGGCAATGTTCTGTCGTCAAACAATGCCTGCAGAATCAGGCAGGTACAAAAATAAACTTTCGTATATCAGAGACGGCACGATATGTACTTTACCGCTTGTACGGAATCAGTGTACATTAATTCGCTGGGAAATTTTAACCTTGACACGGTACATTTGAAAAATTAATAAAGATAATACTGCCGTTAATATGTAAAGGGTAGGTCGCGGGCAATTTGCAATATTTTGGAGAAAATTCAAGCAAATAAAAGAGACTGCAGCGATTGTTCGGATCTATTTCTCCATTTACCTGATTGTCGAGATAGTCAGATAATATGATAACTGAACATACTGTTTGCAATGGAATATTGTCAACTTCAGACACATTTCTTGACAGGGTGTCAAAGATGCGTGGGTTCAATATCAAAAATATGACGAGGACCGCTTTCTACGTCACACGGTAAGTAAAGTTTAAACGCAAGGACGGAGAATCCGACCACCTCCCCTTATTCAGTTATTTGCTTCAATAACTCCACTAAAATCCGGTTTAGCTTGGCTTACCGCGTCGCACGAAGCGAGTTCGAAAGTTCGAACACTAAGTAATGATGTCATTATGACGGCATGTGCCGGCATCGTTATCACTACTAGAAACTCTCTCCCCTGCGTCAAATAATTTGTTGGATATTTTGCCAGCAATGTACGATTACAAAACAATTTAAAAAACAGAATCTCCAAAACTGTCATTCGCGAATGTCCAAAATCGTGTATCTATACCCTGAAGTTTTGCTCCCCCTTTCAAGCAAAAATCAACGTGAACCCCAGACTAAATCATTACATTATTCTTTCTGATCTGTTCTGAACTTTGTAAAAATTAATGGTATTAGTGTACCTTAGACATTATCGGATTTTGCATGTACATTCAGACACGGAGGAAAAAAGTGCTGGAGCACGAAGCAACTGCCGAAGACGTTGGTAGGATCAGGGACACAGGCTTTCCGCAATCTTTGCCTGATGAAGCCGAAGAAAATGCTCTGATTAGAAATAAATTCAGCAAATATGAACCGAAAACTAGAAAAAAGAAGAAAACTGTCCTACCATCGGCAAAGACTCTAAGAGAAGAGACTGATGATGGCACACAAGAAGCTTCCAGGCTCCACGCGGAAGAAGCGCCACCTAACGTCATTGCACCTCACCGCATGTGGAGGGCTCTGCAGCTCGCTGAAGGAATATCTCAGCTATGTAAGTCTTTTTTGGGCGAGTAAATGATCATCTAACTTATATCACTATTAGACAGCAATCATTTCACTGAATAGTTTATTAAGGCTGCATTCACAAATACTTGTGGGGGCTAGAAGAATCCTGATTTAGACCCCCCTCGATACCCTCAAGACATTTCAAATGCCACGTCTCTACTATATGATCAAAAATATTCACACCCCCACTCGTTATTATATAGCCATACATTTTATCAAGTATACAATATTGAACTAATTTTTTGATGTCATATTTTGGTAGTTTTGCGCTTCGTATCAACTCTAATATGCTGTTTTACACCCTAATATGTTGAAAGATTTAGTATTCAGCTTATTAACACATTCTGCATTTGTGTATTGTACACTTATATTGCAGGCAGTAGCATTTCTGTCAAATTAGAAATGCCAATATTACATTGATACTGCTACATACTCATAATCAGAACGAAAAACATTTCAATATGATTTTCAAACTTTGTACAATTATAATATGCTTCAAATGAATCTGGCGATCTGATTGGCTGGCGCCGGGGTGTATATTCTCAGCTTAGCCGGCTCAGAAATGGCGAACTCTGCGCAACAATTTGAAGCTCGTGCAAACTTTCGATTCAAATTTTAGAACTCGGCATGCCATCGTGTGGGACCAATAGTTTAGGATAATTATGCGGTAAGGTTAGTCTACAGCAACGTACTAATGAAGAGCTTGTATACAAGCAACGACGGTGCTCGAACAACAGCAGCTATCAGCGTTTTTCACCCCCCCCCCCCCCAAGTCTGATGATTTTAAATAATGCGTGTGCAAGCACACGTAGCTCGAACTGACACTTTCTTGTACAGTTTGATTGACGTCCCTGAACCGGCATGACTAATAGACCTTTTCCCGATTATCCCACAATGCATTGTTGTGGCGGGATGAAACACTGCATAAACACTCAAAACAACAAACGCATACTGATTTTGTGGTGTACAACGGATTGTTATACAAGATTGACACAAATTCACAATGTCAAAATTGCCTCGTGTATTCTGTATCCATCGGCGATGAATATATGTCAGAGTGTACCCTGCCATAGTTTTTTATGTAACATACCCTGCATATACCCTACGACTAAAACGTTCTGTGAGTATTGTATACGCCTTGTATACCCAAGCGCGCAATGCATCATGGAACCGGTAAAAGAACTATCCCCCTTCTCCGGATCGGAATTCGCGTCAACTTGAATTCACCTTCGTCATATTATAAGCCGAAGCGTTAGATATACAAGGGCATAAGCTTAAATTCCTGTATTTTATGAATAACCCTTCATTATACACCTTTTTAGTCCAATTTTACGAGAAAAAGTCGAAATTAAAGCGTGTTTAGGATGCCCGTCGCGCACTGTGTCGCAGACTGGGAACGCGTTCATCGCGTCTGCCAAACGCACAGAACGAAACTTCAACCCGCGCAGCGCAGTGCACGTCATAAAAATTGGAGTTCAGCAGCATAAATTCACTCAAATTCACAGGTCTTGGACTGACCATTATTCAATCGTGAACTACTGAATATTAAGTTGTGTATTTTTGTCAAAAATGTAAAATCTTCTCGTTTTTCCCCCGTGTTTAAGTAAAGGGGCTATACAAAGGTCATATAGCATCCAATTACACATTAAGGTTGCGTTCAGACATAACGGGGGGGGGGGGCCTGGAGGAATCGCAATTGAAATCTTACTTTTTCAGATCCCCCCTCAGTACCCTAAAAAATTTTCAAATGCCCCCCTCTATATGGTCAAATATTTTCAAGTCCCCCCAACTATCACAGACCCGCATATTTGTATAGGATGTGAGCGCAGAAAAAATAAATACATATTGCGCCATTCCACTCACAGGTGTTCAACACTATCTGTATTAACACTTTGTATGGTCATATTCCCAAGGCAAGTTCTTTGAATGCATCAGTAATTTTGTTAGATTTATTGGTCTAAAAGCCAAGTTGAGTTAATCCAACTCTGGCCAGGTCAATTGCTCCTGCCGAAGAGCACACAAAATGAGAACCATGAGAGAGTAGGCAAACTGTGAATTCTGGCTAATTGCCATATTGTAAAAAACTGAGTACAGTGCAGTGACCTTCCAAAAATTTGTTTCAAAAGTATAAGACATATATGAATTAAATATTCCATCAAATAAATGTTTTAATCTTTGAAATTTTGGGTGTAATAATTGCAAATTTGGTTAAAAAATAAATAATTCCATTTGGTCACATATTTTTTCATTTAGTCTTTACTGTTCAAAGTTTTATTTTTGTATTATTTTATAACAAGAATGTGAAAATTTAGAAAATCAAGCATGGTGACCCTATTTGATTATTCTCATAAGCCAGAATTCAAAAATTTCCATGTATTCTTCCATGTGTTGCTCTCTGGCTTGATCTTGTTTACACGTACCGGTATGTTTCACTGTCATGAGCGTCACTTGACTCAAACTCTTCTTCAGCTACCATGTACATCAGAGTCAGAGCTATCTCTGTCACTGTTCAGGTATGCAGTGACAGTGGCACTGCAGCAGGAGGCAGTAAATTATAGTGACACTACCCGTAGGCAGTAGCTGTATTAACTTTGATAATGTTGACAATATTTTTGTTCAGTTTATACAACTGCGTTCTTGTTCTACTCCCTACAGCATGTTGAATTGTCCAGTATTCAGCTCGCTATCACAGCCTGTGTATGTGTACCATGCATTTGTATCACTGACAACTGACTGTCAGTCTGGACTCCAATTAAATCATCACCTAATACACATTTATATTCACAGGCTTTGTCAACAAACTAAATATTGTGTGTTTGAGCATGCTGTAGGGAGATAGCAAGAAACTGCAGTTGTTATATTGCATAGAAATATTGCAGAAATCATTAATAGTTGCAGCTTCTGCCCTGTTACTAGGCTCAAGTTTGTTTTTTTACGACAAATCACACATATTTAGATTTTTTCGAGATATAAAGCCATGAAATGAGACAAAGTGGTTCTAGATTTTGTTAATTATTAATAACATTTTGATGACATAAAAATGGTATTCATTTTCCATTGAATTACTTACAAGAACTTGGAATTGGAAAATGTAAAACATAAAAGGCTACCACCGTGGGTGGAAGGACGGTGAGGCTACCAAAAAATTTTGAAGTCCCCCCTACAGGTAGAGCAAAATTTCAAGTCCCCCACTACCCCCAAAGTTTTCGAATCCCCCTGAATTCCTCCAGCCCCCTAACCGTTTTTTGTGAACGCAGCCCAAGTTATTTGTACTCCGCGTCAAAGTTACTGGACTCTGCGTCTCCCATAGTTACGGACTCTAACTGTACAACGACACTTAATAGGTTGCAGATGCAAGTGTATAGTAATAGAGGATATCCGCAGTTGAAGCTTCTGCCCCCGTTGCAAGGTCTACTTGTTGTCTTTCTTATGAAAATTTAATAGCATTCATACTAGTTTATTTTTTTCAAAATAAAAGTAAGAAAATGCTATAATATGATTCCAGGGCGTGTTGAATTATTCTGAACATTAGAACCATTGGATGACAAAAGTTTTTATTGAATTGCGTTCCAAACCGTGGAATCTGAAAATGTCAAAATAATAGGAAACCAAAGTATTTCAGATCCCCTAAATCTAGAGCAAACCGTTCAAATCCCCCCGAATTACCACCCAGAACTTTCAAGTCCCTCTGAATTTCTCCCGCCCCTACCCAGCCTGACCATTTGAAATTGTTCGCGTATTCATTTAGATTTAAACGGTTACAATCTTTGTGTTAAATGTTTCAAAGCACTGCTTTTTATCCGTTGACTACCTGATTTGTTAGGTACAGAGAAAGAAGAAATAAGTGATCTGAGTGATCTTAACAGTGAAAGTGATGACGAAGGAAGTCTAAAGAAAAAGAAACAAGTTATTGTCAGGCGACGTAAGTTTTGCCCAGCAATGAAGCATGCAACGACATAAGTGAGCGTGACTGATAGATTGTTATTCAACATTATTAACAATACTAAATTAAAGAAGTCCTTTAACACGTTTAGAGTTTCTGATGATCCTTTAATGACCTTGATTATGATAAGACAATGAGCTTACCAAGTTTTTCTTGTTGGAATATCTATCTGACCACTCGTACCCAGTTTGATGGAATTTCTCTCTCACTACTCCTACCTGATGCACCGAGCACACTTTCCTACCCTTTTCATTGTGTTTTGGTATTTAAAGCATCAATAAAATTCGTCTTGAGAAAAGTTTTACTTCGTACAGATCCCGTTATTATCTTTATTTTTCTCTCACTTTTATGCAGGTAAACCTCAAGAGATGTCGCGTCAAATGTCCCGCATTGATAGACCCCCTACCGCCGGTGGTGCCTACGGCATCAGCCGACACTCAATGTCTCATATACGACTTCGTGACCCTGCGTCAGGAGATCAGCCTTTCCTGTTTAAGTCCACGATTCGTAGAAATGGTCGACCCATCAAACGACCTCCGAAACCAAGGTAATTGAGCAAGCAATTAATTGAAGAGGCACTCCCGCTTGGTAACATTTTTTAAACACATTTTTAATGCCAACGGTCGATATTTGACGTGGCGACTGCGCGCGGATCGCGAGATATCGATAAAAACATGTCGTTTCCCGAGCGTATTTTTCACATCCCGAAGTTTTACGATCATTTCTGATTCACTATAGGGAAAAATTGCGAGACTAGAGCGAGAAAATGACGCTTTCTCGCAATCAGTGAGAATCTATTCTTATTCTCACCGCTGTCGGTGAGAAAATTTTAATCTCTACTAGAGATTGGTGAGAAATGCACTCCTTGGCGAGAATCAAGTGTGAGAACAAATTCTCACCGGTGAGAATTTGTTCTCACACTTGATTCTCGCCAAGGAGTGCATTTCTCACCAATCTCCAGTGGAGTTTAAAGTTTTCTCAAAGACAGCGGTGAGAATGATAAGAACAGATTCTCACCGATTGCGAGAAAGCGTCATTTTCTCGCTCTAGTCTCGCAATTTTTCCGTATAGTTATTATGACCCAAAATCCGCCGAAGGTTTTTTGTTGTGCTGATTGACGATATTCTAGGGAGTTAAGTTCGAACGACGCAATTATACCTCCCATTGCGAAGAATTTATATTCAGCATTATGCCTTCACTTCAGGTAAGTTTTTGTTTTTAAAACTTCTCCTTAGTTTTTGTCGTTTTCATTATTCTCAGTCAGTTCTATTATATTTTTAACCAATACCACATAGATATCAGTTTTTACGTGTAACATATTAGCCGCCTCTGATGACTACATTTTGTCATCTGCCACGTATGGTTGATACATAGCGGCGGCCACTATGTATCAACCGCACGTATCTGTGCTAGTCACCTATGCGAATTCTGATAGAATCAGCAAACCTTGTTTTCCGTTTTTTTCTCCGAGTCAGTAAGAATCGGCTCTCCCCCACGGGGCATGACCGATCGCCAACGCGAGTGGTACTGTCGCGTACAGCAGCCTCTGCGTAGACTCGAACTCCATAGTTTAGTTGACAATAGCCTCAGTGTCGAACGTTCGATGTTCGGAAGCTGACATCGAAAGCTGAATTTCAGTGGGCCACCGGAATTCAAACTTTTACTTTTTTTGAGGACATGTTTTTATCGATATCTCGTGATCCGCGAGCAGTCGCTACGTCAAATCACAGTCCCTTGGTGGGCTATTCAGCTCTGGGACTATTCGCCCCATAGAAAAACAACTTGTCTATGGGGCGAATAGTCCCAAAGCTGAACAGCCCACCAAGCGACTGTGGTCAAATATCGACCGTTGGCATTAAAAATGTGTTTTAAAAATGATACCAAGTAGGAGTGCCACTTTACGAGATTTCGAACAGATGATGTTGAGTTGGAATAGAAAAAGAGTCACATGCAGAAGCTGATTTACTGTAAACCATGTTTTGTACAGTGTTTATACCAAATCCGTAGTCTCGCAAGGAGAAACACAAAAGAATGTATTGTTATATTTTGGTTACACTTTCGCGGAAGATTCGGTGCAAGGAGCCAAATTGAATTTAAAAAGTGTAAGGTAAAAGTGTCACTGTGGTAGATTTCAAGAAAAATGGCAAAATTATTACATTCCCAACAAAATAATCCAGGAAAATGCCGACACAGCATGTTTTCTTTGCACCTATAATACATATAGCATTTTGTAGTATTGTGCATCTGTTTTTTCACATAAGGTCATCCGTAGAGGTCATCCGTTAAGGTCATCCGTAGAGAAATGAATGTCAGTGCCTCGCTCAGTCTTAAAGGGAGGCTGTCGTCGGATCTGCGCGTGTGCGGATTTCCTGTCTACAAGCAATGTATTTCATTAATGATATCTAGATGCATCATGTCAACATAGCTGCAACATTTAAATTTTACGATTTTCATTGCTAACAAACATGTTTTTAACTTTCATCAGCCGACAACGAACCCTGGACGCAGTGTTTACATCGGTCGTAGGGGTCCCTAGCAACCTTTGAGCAGTTTGATTAAATTTCGTCATACAGCAATGTGAGCTGCATCGAAAATCTGAAGGTTCTGCAGTATTTCCATGCAATGTGTCCTCAAAAAGCAGGCTCTGAGAATATCAATATTTTCCATTATATTTCTTGTCTACTTATTGTTATCTACATATATATATATATATATATATATATATATATATATATATATATATATATATATGATTATACAGAAATGATCATATTCTTATATTTATTCGAAAACATAAGAACTGACATTAGAACTAGCATAACCCAAAGCAAAATATACCTGGAACATGTTCCCCTTGAATAGAAATGTATAACAACAAAGGAAAAAGGAATTTTGGTAAAACATACTGGGTGAAATTCCAATTTCACGTGTAAGGGGGATTTACTCTTTGATATCCGATGGGAAGAGCTTAGGAAACGAGGACTTTGATATGGTGAAAGGAGATGTAGTAAAATGGTTGCCCCAGCCTCTTCTAAATGATGAAAAAATGATTGAAACAATTGACACCGTATTTCATTGGACACCGACTTATGGATTGCAAGAAAAGATTTGGCATATGTTTCCAAGAATCAAACCGGTAATATCATTGTGCGATTGAAAACACACACAACAAAGAAGGTAAACGTCGTCTGTAATACGAAATACCATGATATCTGAGTATCTCTGATCTCCGAGTATCCATGATCCCTGAGTAACCATGATATCTGAATATCCATGATATCTGAATATCCATGATATCTGAGTATCCATATCTGAGTATCCATGATATCTGAGTATCCATATCTGAGTATCCATGATATCTGAGTATCCATATCTGAGTATCCATGATATCTGAATATCCATGATATCTGAGTATCCATGATATCTGAGTATCCATATCTGAGTATCCATGATATCTGAGTATCCATATCTGAGTATCCATGATATCTGAGAATCCATGATCTCTGAGTATCCGTGATATCTGAGTATCCATGATCTCTAAGTATCCATGATCTCTGAGTATCCGTGATATCACAGGGCACAGAAATCAGTCCCCTGGGGTGGGGGAAGGGTGGGAAGCGATATGTTTTTGTGCAACGGTTTCCTTTATTTGATTTTATTAATTTTGACAGTGATATTTCATATAAAGAGGTCAACTCTAAACCGTCTGACTGCTTTCTTTATTACTACAAGTAATTTTATTAATTTTGACTTGGTATTTCAAATAAAGATTTCGACTCCACACCGTCTAACTGCTTTATATATTACCGACAAGTCCTTATCTCCTCTCCAACTTGTGTATACACCATTGTAATTGCTCCAAAAACATTGCCAACTTGCTAATCCGCTGTCCGTATCAGCGGATTAATTGATTGAGTCAACATTACAGCCGTCACACAATGCGTGTGGGACGGCTGTGGTGTTGACTCAATCACTAGCTCACAATAAATGAAATGACCTTTCAACTTTACCTCCACAAAATAGTACATTCCTTTGTTTTGCTTGTTTTGTTTTTCAGGAATTTTAACGACCTGCTGCGGAACACGGATCAATTCGAATACTTCAAACGGTTTCTGCTGAGAGAAAAGGCTGAGACACCGTTGTATTTCTGGCAATCAGTGGAGAGTATGAAACAATGCAAAGATGCGAAATCACGACAGCAAAAGGCGATACAAATTGGCCGACGATATTTCAGCAAAGCGGCAGGCTCAGGTAATGGAATGTGTCGATTATTAAGGCTTCGTTCACAATGCAGTGAGATGTGATGAGATGATGGGGACTTTGCGGAGGCAGAGGATGTGGGGATGTTGGGGACTTTGGTGAGGATCTGAAAATTCTCGCTATTTAGGCAGTACCCGAATAAAAGAAAGATTAATGGACGGGAATGGTCAAATTTTTCATATCACAGAACAATTAATTTGCGCATATTAAGGCTAAACTTAATATCATGAAAAACTGATTATTGATGATAAGCTGAAATTCAAGTTGCAATGAAAGATATGAAAAGATATAAACATTACGCTTAAGAATAATGTTATTGACTGAAATGAGAGGTATTTGTCATACTTGTAATTAATGTGAGGTGATTTAGTTTCACATCAAAGACCGTTAATAGGTTAGAGAATGATTACAGTGAAATGTAAATTTGTCTTCATATTCATATCCTCTTCAACATCAATATCTCAGCTTGACATATTTTCCGTCAATTTTCCACTTTATTTGCTTGACTAAAAATTAACCATCTTATGCGTCTCAAATTAACAAAGTATGGTCAAGACATACACATTGGTTTGTGTATTTTGTTTGTTTTTGTTTCTTGATGAAAAGGAGAAGCTCTGCGATGTAACGCTGAAGTCATCAAAGAAATTCCGAAGTTGACCAAAGTGACGCCGCCCATGCTGCTTTCGGCCCAAGCCTGCGTCGTCAAGAGTATGGAAGAACAGTGGTAAGTTTTAGTGATTAGCCAATACCTCATCGTGCAATTCCTCTAGCACCGAGTCCATTCCTCGGAGTCTTTGAAAAGAGAAATGAGAGTTGTCAACGCAACCATTATTATTACATGCCTCTTATATCTAACGTCGCGCTCCATAGGATTCAATGGTAGCTCGTCGATGACGTCACGGGCCACATAGTCATCATTTGACCGAAAGTGAACTATTTTCAACTTGACAATTCAGGATAAAAAATGATTACATTATATTTTTTTGTTAGTAAATACTGTTTTTACAAAATTATGCGGGAAAAAATCGATAAACCGAATAACAGTTATTTGAATATATCATTGCGCCGTTCAATGATGAATATCGTCCTATTTGTCAACAGATTTTCGTTTAAAATGGAAATAAAGCATATAATTGTCATTTGTCCGTAAACAAATGAAAAATGTAGAGAAAATAATGTCAGAGAGGCTTGTAATAAACATATTATAGCCTAAAAAAGGGACTACCATTTGCCCTCCTTACGTTGGGCAAATGGTCACCTACCCTCGGGTACATAGTCCCAAGTTTTGGCAATAATATAATAATATTTGCCTGTGACATTAAGATATGCAAAAGTTTATTTTGAATATCGTCCTGCATTAGGTTCGGTAAATACTTGGAAGCATTCCCAGAGGACCATGCAGAGGATGGAGAGAAACAAGATGATGAGGGTCAAGCGGGAATTAGATTTTGTCGTGATAAAACCGTAAGCAGGACTCTACTTTTAAAAGGAATTCGTTGCTACCGTTGTTTGTCAAATATAAGAGAACATAGTACCATTTTGGCTGACCACGTTTAGCGACACCTGGCATCATCCTTGTACCAGTACAGATAAAACGATGTGATAGTTGTACCAGTCGAGATCACAGGCGTTTGTTGACTGGGTAGTTTGTAAAAGTGTAGTTTATGCTACGTTCCGACGTTCTGTTCTGTAGCCTTGTCGATGTCAACTACAGAACAGAACGTTGAACGTCGCATAAACCACGTAAACTATACTTTTACAAACTACCCAGTCAACATAACGCTGGCGGTCGAGATACAATAATGTGATCGTTAATAACGTCATCATTTAACAGTACAGATACATGATGTGATCGTTGTACCAGTACACATACAATGATGTCATCGTTGTACCAGTACAGATACAATGATGTCATCGTTGTACCAGTACAGATAAAATGATGTCATCGTTGTACCAGTACAGATAAAATGATGTCATCGTTGTACCAGTACAGATAAAATGATGTCATCGTTGTACCAGTACACATACAATGATGTCATCGTTGTACCAGTACAGATACAATGGTGTCATCGTTGTACCAGTACAGATAAAAATGATGTCATCGTTGTACCAGTACACATACAATGGTGTCATCGTTGTACCAGTACAGATAAAAATGGTTTCATCGTTTTACCAGTACAGATAAAATGATGTCATCGTTGTACCAGTACAGAAACAATGATGTCATTGTTGTACTAGTACAGATACAATCACTGTACCAGTACAGATAAGCTTACAATGATGTCATTATTGTACCAGTACATATACCAGGATGTCATCGTTATACTAGTAGAGATACAATGATCTCGAGTGAATTCTTGTCATCCAATCTTGTAACATATTTATGTTAAGTGACCGATGGTAGGGAGCCGTCATTATTTACGGTCGGAGGGGATGTCAGAGGGATTTCATTGGAAGCTGAAATTTTGAGTAACTCCTCCTGCCAACCATGATGAATTTGAGTAACCTCTATCTAACACATAAATTTTTGACTGACACTCCCCCCCCCATTTAGAAAAGTTATATATCAATATGTGTATTTGTAAAATTTACAAATATAAAGCAATAATAAAGACCTATCAAATTCTGGTCTACCCGTCTACATTATCGTCTGTTATCTCATGTTGCTTAAAAAAGGTGAAACCAACAAAATGAAATTCAAAGTCACAAAAATATGTCTATACAAAAGCTTATGCTATAACAAGTGTTCAACCATGTAGTTTTGTTTAATTTGGATGGGTATCATGGCAGGGTTTTACAGCGCGCCCAGACTTTGAAAGTCGGGGGGGGGGGGCACGCAAGAGGCTGACAGAAAGTGTCAGAGGGGGTGTCCCCTCTCTTACATTGAAAACTTGAGAAATTGCTGTGTGCAATGGTGCAATCTTGTGCATTTTCAATTTGTATTTTTAATAAGTAAAACATTTAGAACACCCCCAAGGGGAAGAGCACAAGAGAGGGTGTCCCCCTACATCAAAAAATTTGAGAAATTGATGTTTGCAATGCTTTAGTGCGGTACAATCTGAGAGGTGTTTTCAATTTGTACTTTCAATAAGTAAAACATTAAGAACACCCCAAGGGGAAGAGCACAAGAGGGGGTGTCCCCCTCTTACACTGAAAATTTTGAGAAATCGATGTGTGTAAATTTGCAGTCTGAGAGGTGTTTCAATTTATTTTGCACTAAAAATTGAGTAACTCCCCTTCTTTCTCTCGACATTGTGAGCAACCCATCACCTTGTAGCTTTCAATTTTTTGTGACCCCCTCCCTTAGATTCCTCCGACCCCAAGGCCGTAAATAATGAAGATCCCCTTAATGGAATATGTTAAACTATCCTGGAGAATGATCATGAATCACAATTTTAAAATCGAAGTTTCTTTTATTCACTACTTTTTAGAAAGCACTATGGGCAATGTTCATTCAAAATGTGGTCAGTTTTCGTCGCGGTTTGATGAACCCGATTTCACTTCTCCTTTTCAAACAATTTCTCAGTGCTGAAATAGCAAAAGACATCGAAAGTAAGTAAACTTTGCTGGTAAGATGGCCGTTATTTATTTGAAAGACTTTTTGTCTGATTTCTGTCCATCTGCTATTGACCATAATACGCAGTAAAGCTGCCGCATGGTGACAACATGTAACTTTGCCATGCCAGGGGTAACGATGATATGCAGCAAGCAGATGATTGATTCTCGACAGCAATTTCTCAATAGGAAGACAAATCATATAAAGTTTTTTATATGTGCACTGTGTGAAACGCAAACTTAGAATAATCAAATTGTGTTGAGTTCTGAAAGATTTGGATTGTTACTGCGTGACTGTGCTGATAAAGAGGAATTTTTGATATGATTCATATATCCCCGAATACAGAAAGCGCATGGGAGTTTTGATGTGAAGCTAGCGGAGAGCTAGTTAACAGCAGAGCAACCTCAACTTTACGCAATTTGATTATTACATTGCCGTTATTCTCTTTTGTCTCTTTAAGAACAAAAACTCACTGGCCATTCCGGTAAGAAGGTCATCAGTAATAAGATTGTTAGCGTTGAGAAACTGGAATGCGATCTAGCATTTTGGGCCGAAGTAGAAAGGTGAGCTCAGCGTAATTTAAGAGCATGCTGAATCACATAGATGATCAGCATGTTACCGGTATATAAGCAAGTACAAGACTGCCTATTAGTAAATATGCTTGTCGTATATATTTATTATATGTATGATCAATAGGGCTTTGGGAACTTCTGCGTATGCAAGTTAATTATATATCACTTGATTAAAGTCAAAAGTAAAAAGAGAGTCTAGACTGCAACCTTCATTCTTCATTTCAACCGAACCATAATCCTGTACAATCTTTCAACAACAGAGAGTATAGTACTAGTATAGAGTTATCAAAATACTGTTTAGCATCCCAAATCTGAAGACACGCCATCCTGCATATCAACAGATATTCAGATATAGCTTGATGTGTCTTTGTAGTAGAGAAATTACTCAAAAGATGTTTAAGAAACCAAGCTGTTAAATTTGCGTCCTTAATCATATCAATCTACAAATGTCGACGCGAGAAGAAATTTTACCTGTTGAATTTTCTACCCACCTCCCGCCAAAAGTGATATGACTAAAGATAGGTGCATGGTATACAAATATGGCGAAAGAGTCAATAATGTATAGAATTTAGCGCATGAAAAATTCTATCTTCCCGATAATAAATGCATAGTAATCGTTAATGTTTAATTAAAGCTCGATCCATCTAAAGATCCAAAGTGCGTGAAAGTCGACCAATGACATTCTGTGTACCTGATTACCTTATGTGTTTGTGTGTGTAACACAGATTAGAACACATCAAATATGTTTGGTACCTCGAGTTTTACGCATACACGCGATCCACGAATAGAAAGATTTTATTATAAAATGTATTATAACACGCCATATGCTCATTCCGTGTCGCGATTCGCCAGAATACGTCACGTGACGAGAAAATAGATACGTCTAGTCCCCACCGGATCAACAAAAGTGACGTCAGAGGGTATTTTTTGAAAAGCTATTTCCCTAGGGAAATAGTTTTGACCAAATTTGGAAAAGTACCCGGTCACGTGACCGTAGTGTCGTCTGCAGTTTTGCAACAATGGCGGGTGACTGGAAGGTGATGTGCGTCCGGGATAGGTAACGACACATTCTCTAAAACAGATTTTCCAACATTTTCCAACATTCCAACAGCGTAGGAACTTGAACAGCACATCGACGGAAAAGATTAAAGTGCAACTAAGGATGTCGCTAGGTATGCTTAGAATATTTTTTAAAAGAAAGTGGTACTACGTACAACTGAAACCGCTGTGGAGACATCGCCCAGTAAAGTTGTCACAATGGATTGTTGCGGTGCAAAATATTAAAACACATTAAAAATTATATAACAATACAACATGAGCATGTGGTGTGTTATAAAACACCTATAGCCTGGTCTTTATTCGGGCTATAGCGCTCGTCTATTACCCCTCGTGGCCGTGTGTTACCAGAAACACATCGCTATACCCCTCGGCCTACGGCCTCGGGGAATAGCGATGAGTTTCTGGTAATACACGGCCCCTCGGGGTAATAGACGGGCGCTATAGCCCTCATGACCAGGCAATAGGTGTTTAATAGTAATAGTAATAGGTACCAAACATACTTGATGTGTTCTCATGTTTATTGTAACATTGTTCTGCATTCCGGCCTGCATCGAGCACAAGTGTTGGTGTGTGTGTGTGTGTGTGTGTGTGTGTGTGTGTGTGTGCGTGTGTGTGTGTGTGTTTATTGAGTCATCTCTCAAGGACTTCATTCTATCCATGGCCGCCAAATATGATGTTCACATCACAACTTTCGATGAATGGAAAAGAGAGGTGATGGATGCGGTAAATGCAAATTTTCAAAAATTGAAGAAACGTAAAAAAAACAAAGAAAAGATCTCCAGTACTTAAAGGCCCTACGACAGTCGCCTGTCTTGAAAACTTACACCGTAAATATGTTGTGGTACCAATAGATAAAGCTGCAAACAATGTTGCATTTGTTGCAAATCATTCTATATAAAGCGTCTCCTTACTGAAGTGGGTATCATGAACGGAGGGTCAGACATATACAATATCAACAAAAAATGTGACATCTGTCATCACGAACAACACTGCATTATGTGACAGATTTCGACTTAAAGTATCAGAGAAAGAACAAAAACTACCACTAATGTACTGGATGCCCAAGATGCCTAAGAACCCGTCCGGAGCTCGCTTTATTGTAGCACTAAACCTCTCAGTAAAGCGCTTTCTAGTGTCTTTAAATTAATTTTTGAACAAGTGCACAGATTCCATTTAAAAAGTAAATTTTAGAGCAACATCAAAACTTTCTGGGTTGTGAAAAATTCTTTTCCAGTAATTGAAAAGTTGAACGTCATCAACACTAGGAGAAAGGCCAAATGCATCTCAACATTCGATTTCAATACACTATACACCAAAATTTGAACATAAGGATCTACTGAAAGAGTTGTACAACGTAGTTGACTTTGTATTTGAGGGTGGAACTAAACGATATATTGATTTCTTCTCTTCTAAGGCATTTTGGCGCAAAGAGAAACAAAGCCTTTGTTTTTCGCAGGCATCACTAAAGTCTGCTATAGAACATCTCATAGTTGAAAGCTATTTCCAGATTGCCAACAGACTCCTTTTACAAACCACAGGCATTCCTATGGGTATTGATCCTGCACCATTTTGGGCAAATTTATATCTACACAGGCATGAGTATAGATTCATGTCAAAACTCATTCATACCGATATAGCTCGTGCTCGGAAATTTCATGGATGCGCACGATTTATCGATGACATATGTCTTCTAAATGATGGTGGAGAGTTTTGTAGATCATATGAGCAAATATATCCTGCAGAGCTCACGTTGAAGTGTGAGCATAATGGACAACATGCTACATTTCTTGAATTGGACATATCTATAATAGATGGAATATTCGTCCCGAAACTCTTTGACAAGCGCGATGATTTCAAGTTTTCTATGGTGCGAATGCCAGATCGCGAATGTAACATCCCTTCGTACATTTTTTATGGCACTGTATTGTCAGAATATCTTCGCATTGCTCATGCAACACTTCTAATAGAAGATTTTCTTCCTAAAGTTGCCAGCCTGTACAACAGGATGTTGTCTCGAGGAGGACAACAACATAAAATCATCAGACAGTTTCATAAAGCTATGTCAAGACATCCTCAAGTTTTTGAAAAATTCAATGTAACACCGAAAGACATCATATATAACATCAGACTCCGAATAACTTAAGGTGTGGTGGTACCTGATCAGTACTGCTTGGGGAGCCAAGGCAGTTGACTGTATTGTTTCCAAATCCCCGAAACAGTCGCCTTGGTAAATAACTGATGAACACCTAGGAGATTTTGATGATGTTATTTCTTTGCTGTATATTAATTGTTATAAACTAATCCTGCTGATGTCATATTTTCATCATTCATATAACACAATCATAGAGAACACATAATGATCTATTACTTGCACTTGCATGACGTTACTTTACATCATTGCTGTATTTATTTCCATCCGAGTGAATTTAAACTGTTTAACTACTTTCCAGATTTAAGGAATGTGCTGACGAGGTGGCTCGCTCCGCGGCTTCGGGAACATTTTCTGGCGATGACGAAATATTGGTACAGAACAAAGCTGAAGCCATTATAAACTGTTTCCTTGACTCACAGATCCCGCCAAAAGTTCAGGTAGGAGGTTCTTTAAACTTTTGAACTGTTAAAAATGGGTATAAGCCATACAACTTAAGTACCGTTTACCAAGTATCTTTCAATACAGCCTTCAAATTAGGATAGAAATATCGATGGTGTAACAAAGTATTTCTCCTATACCTCTGGTTACAAAGCATTGATATTTGACATGTAGCTTAATTCATAGGGGTGCTCCAGTTAGTTTTTGTCAAATTTTCATGAAATTGATGCGCTAATTGCACAATTAGCTATAGGAACATGAAATTTCTTTCTTTCTTTCTTTATTTCTGTGACTCAATGGGTAAGAGGCTCATTTACAGGAATGCAAAAATTAACTATACAAAAAGATAAACCGAACTATCAGTAAGCAAAAGAACAAATAAAACGAAATCAACAACAAGGACAACAAAGCAACGATATTCACAAAACGAGATAAGAAAAAGACAGAAAATCTAAAACGGGCTTTACACACTACTTTAAAAAAGCTAAAAGCTGAACTTGACAAATGAATAAGAGGCCCTATTTTGCTGACGTCATCAAAATTGCTTGTACACACAAGATAACAGAGTACTTTCGGAAGTTAATTCGACTAACATAGAAGCGATATCGTAGCTATCTGCTAGGCCTAGGGACATCAAAATATAACTTGGAAAGGAGATACGGACATGTAGTGACTGTTAATTGTTTAACAGAAATTCAGAAAACAAAACTGCAAGTGACATAAAAATGTGCCCCTTTAATCTTCATTATTTAACTCTATGATAAGGCAATTTCTTATCATGGTGTGATATTAATCTCATTTTGCTATGATTAAGAACAATCTTCAATATATTTATCTTCTAAGTCATATATCAACACAAATCAGTATGAAATATTGATTGTTTTCAATATTGAGGTATAAAATCGTGTTTGGAGGATTATAATTCAACATTGAAGAAGTTAACAAACAGTGATTGGTATAATAGTCCCGAAGCTTACATATACACTTCATCTTCAGCGGAAAATGTCTGTCAACATTGTCAGAATTAACAGTTAATATATTGTGTACAAATATGTATTTCACGATGTAAGTTTCATCAAACTGTACAAAAATGGGGCCCACAGAATATTGGAGATTATACTTTGTGGAAAATATTTGTGCAATGGATCTTCAGTATAAAAAATATCAGTTTAATTTTACGGTTGAATTTTTATGGAGTTCAGATTAAAATACAATTCTTTTGATGGCATATATATACAACAGTGCTTATCACATATGACGTTGACTCTTTGGGAAGACTTACGTCATTTTTTTTGGCATGATGGTGAAATGTAAATTTGAATAGAATTTTGGGACGCAATGTTCCCAGTTTTTTGGTAAAAAATCTCCCCAAGAGTTTCTCCGAACGATTAGGTTTAAGTTCCATTCGTCAATGCCTTTGGATTATTTCATTCAGATTTGTGTAAAATATCATGCATGCATTTCATACATTTTCCAGGCAAATTTCTCATTATTTTTAGCCAAAACATCTTCACCATTGAAACTTCTTCTCTGACAGCTTTCATATTTGATATTTCAAACTTTTTTTCTGTGCTTACCTAACGGGAGCATGATGCCATTGACATGACTGTTCTATGGAGGCCTCTTGATGCCTGCAATCAGCTTTGCTTGCTTGTTTATCAAATATTCCCTTTCTTGAAATACTGATTGTTCAAAATCTAATACAATAGCCATTTCTATTGCGATAGCTTTGTTGCTTACAGTGAATACTAACAGTTAAAGGTATACTACTCTGACTACTGTCACCTGATCGAATTTTGCCACAGTTACCATGGAATGAGAAAATCTAGCCAATCACAGATTTTAAGCGGGTGCCGCTTTTTAAAACAGCGCCCTCACGTGGGCATTTTGAATACCCAGGAACGCCCCTTTGACCATATATTGGCATATTTAGATCACAGGTGACTGTATACCTTCTAAGCTTATTCGCTTGTGTGTATACTGCAAACTGTAGTTACCTGATTATAAGTGTTGTCGGCAACATATCTTTAAGGGTTAAAGAAATACAAACGTTTCCTTTTATTTTTGTCATATACTATTGCCTCACAGACAACAATTTCCTTGGTAAGTCAATATCAACCATTTTTTTCTCTTTTAATTTTGAACAATTAATGAAATGCACGGTTACCTTTTTAATTTCAGATCAATGTGTCTCAGGAGACAGTGGACAGCATTCTTGATGCATTCCGTAACGGAGTTCTGGAGCGTGGTTTGTTTCATGATGCCGCCGTCTCTATCTTTACGGTCTTGCTTCACTTCTGGAAAAAGTTCGTAAATCCATTGAAACAAATAGCGGTATCGCCACTTTTCACCATTAGAAATTAACTTAGTTTTGATCCTTTAGGTAGTACGCGACTCGATACTGAAAGGTTTAAGTTTTGCTCAAACTCGCCTCACGGACACTTTCAACCATTCTCTTTGAAGGTCAAGAATAAAAATCACCGAGCAATTTATCGTACTAATGAAACACCTTACCTAACTTGCACTGACTCTTGAAATACAAAATTGCCTCAATGCAGTGCAGTGCACCAGGGACAACTTAATACTTTCTTCGAGTCTGTAATATGTTATTATGATTCAAGAGAATATATTAGATAATATTTGTAACATTTGTTATTAAGATGAAGGGTGTGTGCAGGATATTGGAGTCTTGAATGATTCATGTCAAGGATGAAGCCCACCTGAGATTAAGTAACACGCTTTCACCACACCTTAAACTGCATTGATTTGTATTATATTGTATCAACTGCATAATGAAAATTATATAATCCCCAGCCATAGGGCAGTATATTTAAAGATCAGTATATTCCGGCAACCAACACTAGGCCTAGGTTTACCAAGTCTCGACGTCAAATTCTGTTCCAGATTTAATCGAGAGCGCTTCGCGCCGAAGGACAGGAAGAAGTTACCAGTCACCAAGAGTTCAAAGGCAGAAATCACACGAAAGAAATCAAAGAAGATCCCAAATTATTTGGAAATAAATAGGAAAAAACCGTACAAAATAGTTGTCGGATCTATAGGTAAATATATCAGTACTGTTTCAGAAAATCAACCAGAAGGTAAAGTGCTTAATCTTACTAGGTGCACGAGGTGAGGTTACATTGGGATGACCTCAAATAAGTATTCTTGTCATCATGGAGGTAATAGACAGCTACATCAGTTCTGTCAATCCGTGGCGAAACGCGTCAAACGGTTTTCATTTGTCCTCACCTTTACCCTCACCCTCGATTTGTTATAACATTTTCGGAATGAGTAACTATGAAATGAAAACGGGCTTATTATCTTTCGATAACGTTTTAACAAAAAACATAAAAAAGTGTCCTTATCCCATTTTACATTTAAGGTGGTTGGAAAGGCTTGAGCGTCAGTTATAAATTTCAACAAAACTATTAAAATATAAAAGTAGTCAACATTCTCTGTGGAATAAAAAAAACTAGACATTTGGGCACAAAGGCATTGCAGAGTTATAGCCTGTTAAAACTTCTGAGAAACTGACCAAATAAGAAGAAGTTGGGGAGTCCTTAGTGTATTAACTATGGTACAGGTCCCCTAGCTTCTAATAAAATGTTTGAAAAGGGAAAGTCATTATTTGCTGTTTTTCAGGAAAGTTTGACAAGGCGGTGCTGGCATTCAGAGTGAGTGACTGCTATTGTAAATGCATTT
>LD345744.1:90837-103968 GCA_001465055.1 Ptychodera flava
TTCAATTTCTATTTTTCAAAAGCTCCAACGGCAGGAGGGGGACACCCCCTCCTGACCACCCCCCGCAAGAATACTCCCCAAGTGCCACCAAATAACACCATTTTAATCTCTATTTTTCAAAAGTTCCAACAGCAGCAGGGGGACACCCCTCTCCTGACCCCCTCCCCACCCGTGACCGCTTGTGTGGCCGCTTGTCACCACAACTTTGCCCTCTTTATCTTCAGACAGCGACGAACTAAAAAAAAATTATAAATCTGAAAATTTACTCTGAAAAAAAAAATTTGCACAGCTGATCTCAATTAGAAAAAAAAAATTTCAGAAATTTACAATAGTAAAAAAAAAATTTTCACAATTTCATTGTGACCACCCCCCCTCCCAAGGTCTAATGGTCCATCCCTTAAGGCTGTATATCAATCACAGGGGAGCCAGGGAAAGACAAACAAATGAAATCCAGGCCTTCAAATTTTATCAATTTTCTTCTGACCTACCACTTGTGGGGGCTCATTTTGAAGCCCTTGGTGAAAGAAAAGTTTTCACCATCTTAGTTTTTCGATAATCGAAAATTTTATTTTTTCTCATAGAGTTAACACAGGGATGGCGGCCATTTTGGATTTTAGATATGGAGAAATCGCAAGTTATTTGTCTCTCTAGTACCAAAGTTTGCACGGTGACCCCTGGTTTTTATTATTGATTTGGTGAGAGAATGGCTGAAAGTTTCACTGAGGAAAGTTTGAGCAAAAGTTTAAGTCTTTCACTTTCGAGGTACATATTACCTTAAAGGCCTGTGTTGGCACCAGATTGTCTCATCAGAGAATTTACTAACCAGAGTACAATTTCAATGGAAAACAAAAGGCTATCACACCTCTATAATCCTCTTACAGACTAGGACAAAGGCGATCCCAGGGATTGCGAACAGTGCCTTTAAGGTAGAATGCACCTCAGAGACAGATATTCAAACTCTCAAGCTTGTACAATTCTTGCTGATCTACCGTACCACACGTTTGGGTTGATTTTAAAACTCTTGATGTGAGAAAACATTTCACCATCATTGTTTTACAAAATCAAACATTTTATTTTTCTCTGTAGAGTTAACACATGGATGGCGGCAATTTTGCATTTTAACTCATATTTGGTATTTATGCAAATACCAAAAAGAGCTTATATGGTGAGTCGATGGCGTCTGTATGTCTGTACGTATGTGGATATGTATGTGCGGATGTATGTCCGTCACACGCAAAGGCTCCCATACAGCCAAAGCTACCATCTCAGTATTTGGTGTACAGGTAGATGCAGGGGTTGAGATGTGAATTTGTTCAAATGAACATGTCAGTGTCAAAAATATGCAAATGAGGTAAGAAAAGGGGGAAATCCTGCAAATGTGCAGGAGTGGTGGCAGTAACTGAAACCAGCCCACACATCTGAGTAAGAGGTTTTTGACCTTTAACCTATTTGTATGCAGGGTACCTATTATGTGTGGGAGTGGTGGCAGTAACTGAAACAGCTAATTAGTCATTTCCTGTCATTGTTTATGAACTGTGACATATTAACAGACCTGCTCAAACCATAGAGAGTAGAGGGGAAGACTGTCTATGCTCAAACTAAGAGGGACTAGCTGTTTCTGCTATGCATGTTGCTAAAGTTGACCTCCAGTACCTAAAGTTTTAGACCTTATTTACTTTTGTCATTCTTCATTTTCCTGGTTTAAATATTTCTTGTTGTTTTTCTGGTTGTACTGTGCAGAAATCATTGTCATAACATCAACGTAGAATTTTCCTGCACTGAACAGATAGAAACAACACTTATTGTTGATCTTTGGTATGTACCAGTTCTGATCAAATTTGAGCGACACCGTATAATTGCGGTATTTTTAAACATCGTTAAATCTTTGCCAATTTGTTTCTTTAGTACCAAAATTTGCATGGTGACCCCTGATTTGTATTCTTGATTTTGAAAGAGAATGTTTGAAATATTTCTTGAGAAATGTCTGAGCAAAAGTTTAAGTCTTTCTCTTTCGAGGCCCATACTACCTTAACTCTTTTCCTGCCAAGTCCATATTTCACCATCAGGTCAAGATGGTTGAAATGAACAGAAACAACATATTCCATATGGTGAATTTTAACATAATACTGTACAGTTGAAGGCTGTTGAAATCATAAATACTGTAAGCTTGATTTTTGGACTAACGATGCTATAACATACCAAGCCAAGTGGGTGAAAATACGTCATGTTTTGGCTCAATACGGCTAAAAATTTACTGACTTGGCTGATGGGGAAGTGATACTGACTGGCAGGAAAGGGGTTAATTAATCTAGATGTTCACAGTGAACTGAATTGAAGAGAGTCATCAGGGCATATAAATATATACCTTAACACATGACTTGAGTTGTCTCCCATTGGGTAAAAATGTAGAAAATATTGGGCAGTTTCAGCTATTAGTTTGCTATGCCGCATAGCAAACTGATAGCTGAAACTGCCCAATATTTTCTACACTTTTACCCAATAGAAACAACTCAAGTCATGTGTTAAGGTATATATTTATTATATTATATTGTATTTTTTCTCTGAAAGGCACAGTTTGTATTGACTAAATTTTACCACAGGGTTCAGAATGTTGATTCAGTATGATTGGTATCTGATAGCAGCTTTGCCATATATTGGAGAAAGAGCTTATCTACTCATATTTTTACAACCTTCAACAGCCCTTGGCCTTAAAGCAGAGAGGTCAAGATCATTATAAAGGCCCTTTTGGTGATCCATGGGATTGCCTTTGTTCTAGTCTACAACAGGATAGGAGGTGTGATAGCCTTTTGTTTTACATTGAAATTGTAATCTGGTGGGTAAATTTTCTGATGAGACAATCTGGTGCCAACACAGGCCTTTAATTGAAAGCAAAGCTTTTAATGTAATCATCAGGTTTGAATGGAATTAATTATGGTGATAGTTGTTAATCCAGTGTCTTAAGTCATGCTAAACTTTCATGAAGGAAAGATTATAGTTTCTTTCTTTTCGTGAAAATGGAATAGTGCTGGGCTTGCTCAAGAAAAGTTTGCTTTATATAGTAAGGTATACATGAGAAAATTATGCCAACTTCCAAAATTGACTAGAAAGACTTCAATGCATATTCCTTAGGAAACTGAAAAGTTGGAAAGAAAATCAAAGCATCCTTAACTGAAGCAAAATTAGTGATGAACACAAATAAGAAATTATTGAGGTCTCAATCTGTAAGAAAACCACTACCACTGTCAGTAATTAAGTTTGTTCTAGGTAGTAGGCTAAAAACTTGTGGTGTAAACTGACTAAGGACTTGAAAGATTGCAAATTCATTGAGGTAGTTGAATACTGAAATAATAAAATTATAATCTGATTGCACTGGGGTGCTTTGGATGGGATGGTCCCATCCTGATATAGAAAAGTTTGAATTTTACATATTGCAATGGGGTTATCTGGTAGCCATTTTGAGTTTTTTTAAACACAGTTTTCATGAAGACTCAAAATATATTAGACGCAAAATGTCTTGACAAGTAAATATCTCAATAGGAAAAATTCCTTTTTTTTCACTAATTATTGCAAAACACTGCGATTTTAATATGAAGAAATCAAAACGAAACTTCTGTTTATGTACGGTATCATTGCTACAGAAGAGCTTGGAATTTCTAATGTTTAAATAGTGTATTATGTGATACGTTGATTAAAATTCAGTGTATGGCTATTCATTTTGGAATGCAGCTATATTAAAACAGGTGTACCCTATAACATGCTCTGTGATACAAAAGAAATCATAAGTATGTCTATTTTGATGCAAATTCTTGTACCCTTCTCAGGCCAACCCTCTTCACATATTACATTGCAACTTATCAATTTAAAATGAAATAAAAAGGCAAGTCCAATATGTTGTTAAGGATGAAATATAAAATCATTTGAAAGCAGTTGTCAAGACTTAGGTCAAGGGTCATCGTTTTAGTACAAATGGTATACAAGGTAGCCAGCCTCTGTTTTAGCCCGCTGCTGTACATACCAGTAGCCAATATAAAGCTATCAACAATTGTTAGCAAGAAGGCTGGGTATCTTATAAAGTATTTCTCATCAAAACCCCATCTACTACAACCTGTTAACTGCCACTTTCAATTGAAATTAAATTTACAATCCTTCTCTATACAACTTATGGACTGAGTCAAAATGTGATATTATTTGGCTTTAGTAACTTGATGGCCTGCCTAGTTTCAGTTTTAGTATACTTTTGTGTGATTATCATTAGGTTTGACTAAAATCAAACGAAGTGTGTTGTTGTGTCAGTAGTGACACAGTACTGGTATGCACTGCAATACACATGCAGATAGCAGACAGGATTCTCAAATATCAAAGGCATAAATTTATGATCAAACTTTTATCAAGGAAAGTTTTCAATAGTTCACTTTCAAAATAAGAAATAATTTGTTGCGTCACATCGCAAATTTTGGTTCTTGAGACCCAAATTACTCAAAATTTACTGTTATTTGGAATTCAAAATGGCGACTATGATTATCTCAATCAGGAAAAATTAGATTTTCAATGATCACTAAAACAAGACGGTGAAACCTTTATTTATTTCATAAGCTTGTAGTCCACAGAAGCACTATACATGCAAAGTCCCTTGAAAAGTTGAGAGTCTGAATATGAATATCTGTCTCTGAGTTGCATTCTTCCTTTTAAAACGTACAGCATAGAGAAGTTCACTAAGACAGCAGGCAGCAGGTCACTGAAACACACAGCCTGGCTGTCATGTCAGAATTGGACTATAAGGTTTAATATGAGGACATTGGACTTTGATCAGAGGGATAACACTGAATTACTCTGGAAGTTGAGCCTCCTTAAGTAAACCACAGTCTGTGAGTAAATTTAAACAAACAAGCATATCATAGTTTGGCATGAATAATTGATTGCCTCTGTGTAAATTAGGGCAAAGGGCAAGATAACTAAGTGTCTATTTAATATTCATGTTTTAATATCTAGGAAAGTTTAATGAGCACCCCTTATAGGAAGCAACATTTTACAGTTCAGATTAAATTTCTAGTGCAGTACACTAGTCTTTATCTGGGAACTGCACTGCAAACATTCCACATTTACTTAGTTCCAGCGACTTCCACGGTTGGTAATACAACAAAAAATTTAATCTGAAAAATCATAAATTATTGATTTGAACTTCTTGCATGCTTGGTTTTCTGATTAGCAACAGTGCCTACCAAAATGAACTTTTGGTCTGGTAGACTTATAGTGTCAACCCTTATCCCACTACCTCAGACACACAAAGCTGTACAGTGTGACTGCATCAAATGTTTGAAATGTTTTAAAATTATCAGTTCTTGTAATCCATCAAGCTGATTTTGCTTTCACCATGGTAAAAATAACCTGCAAAGCTCTCACTCAAACCTATTATTTAGTGTCACATTTTGGTGTCAAAGTTGTCTTTTTTAAGGCTTCTAGTACTTGCAAGGAAGATATATAGATCAGATTCAAAAGATGTATTTTTTTTCTCCTGTGCAAAGACTTCATCATAATTTTCCCATAATCCTAAGTAAAGTCATTCACCAAGTGGTTATGGGAATGGAAAAAGACCTAGGTAATTTATATTACCATACCAGTGGCTTGAATAGATTGAAATCTTATGATTAAATCTGGATTTCCATTTTGCCTTTCTTTGTTGTTTTGCTTGATTTTGTTGATGTGCCTGGATACGTTTGTGCAAACTGACAAATAAATTAGAGCATTGTAAATAGGACTGCAGGTCTTGTATTACTTGATAAACATTGATACATGGCTGTAATTAGCAGACTCTAAATGGATACAATTTGTACCTGACAACAGCGTAATCAATGGTTCATTTTAATATATTTAAATGTATAAAAACTTTTTATCTTTCTGTATTACTGTATTGTCAATCTACAGATCATATCTGCTGACTATTTGTATCGTTCCTCATAATAGAATACTTTACTTTGAGCTTAATTTAAAGAGATTAAAATTCTCTTTTGTTTATCTAAACAAATCTGAAAACTGTTGTTTAATTTGAAAAATAGTTAGCCTCATGTATTTTTCTGTCAGGACACCAATCAACCTATGATATGTTACTTCTATATAAATTTAACGTTTTTGTTTGGAATTCCCCATTTTCTTGAAAATTGGCATTTTTTTATATAAAATTCCAACATTTTCTGACATCATCATTTTCTTGTCCTCTTATGTTAAGACATTGTCATCCCATCTCTTAACTTTTGATGACATTGCCACTTATGCAAATACTTACATAGAATGGTCCCTATCAGTGTCTCGGAAGATAATTTGACTTCATTCAGTTAGATGTTGAATATCAACCAGTATGCATCAATCAATTGGAGTAACTACAGAGATAATATGCATCGCTTTATGAGTAAAGTTTTAACAAATTTACTGGTAATAAGAGGCTACGGACTCAGATCGTCAGAATTCAGAACTTGTTGTTGATGTTTCCTTGAAAACTTGCATCATGCATTTGCTATCAAAGTTTCAATGTAAATTAAACCATTCCGATGTGAATTAGAATTTTCTGATAAGCTTATAAAAAATGCGAATCTGTGAACCAGATCGCTGAATTAATTTTGGTATAATTTACAACGTGATTTTAATTCTAACATTTCATTTAAATGAGAACATTGTATACGTAGAATCATATAATTAAGAGTACAACATATCAAGGCACAGAAATTTCTGGAAAGTTAAACAATCCCTTAAAGTTCCCTAGTAGTAAAAAATAATTGTTGCCTAAAGGATTATTCAATGCCAGTAGAAGATGGATATGATAAACAGATTATGTCAATTATTCATCTAACATTTTACTTCAAAATTCTCAGTATATATCTTAAACATTTTAAGCTTATATAATGCCTTTTTGAAATGTTTTGTAAACTCTTATATTTTTATCAAGTATGTGTGTGCAGTAAGGACATTGTTCAGATGTCAGCTTTAAGCATCTGGAAAACCTACACTGCATTTGCCTCACTTTTTAAAATATTTCATGGTTTAGTTTCAATAATAATTAATACTTAGAGTTAAAGTTAAAATAACTGGGCGTCATATTTCATAAATCAAGTGATTAAGGTTGATTGCAATTCCAGTAAATGTAAAAACCCCCCATCCCCCAAAAATATCAGCCACTAAGAAACAGAGAAGAGTTCTTACTGGTTTACATGTAAAGCTTTATGAGTCAATCTGTCAAAAAGGGTTTATTGCGTTCTATCAAATCAATGGAGAGCGGCAGCTGCCAGCCACTGTACCAGGTTCATGTTGTCTCCTGCAGTGGGGAGGCTGCACTACTCTCCACCAGGTACTGTACACATCTAGTTACAGGTCTTATGACAGCATAATAAATAACCTTCTGATTGCTTTGTGTCCACAGAAATTTGCTCTTCTTGACATCAGAAATGTGACCTTTTATTAAACTGTGACTGACTGTATTGTCCAAGTCTTGTAAACTCCAGTTTGATTTATGTTTCTATTAGGTTCATAGCTTACATATAAAATACATATCTTGTCTGTTATCAAAATAGAGTATATTGCGGTACATTCTTAGCTGACTGTACACCAACACAGTATGTCTTGATGCATCTGTCCCACCATGAATGGTTAGTAACCAACATTTCCATATTTGTTTTGCAGCTTTTGATCACTGTTTTTCAACTTGATGATTTGTACAATATGTCTCAGGCTTGTTAGTAGACAACCAACTTGACTGTCATTGTAGTGACAACGAGTACTTATTATCAAATTTTACCAATTTGAACCAAACAGAACAAGTTGGTATTTCTTCTAAATTTTTGGTTTGCCGTGGCTAAAGCTGTTTGCGCTGTGAGGTTGTGCCAAAGCAATTAGGCATTTTTTGTTCACAGGTTGGCTACATGCGTTATAAATAATCATGTTTATGTACATAAGATTAGTTTTGACGTCAGAGACAGTTGTATAATGTAGTTCCATGTTGCTTGCATGCTCACAACAGTGATACACACATGACAAGTACATGTATGTGGTTATTATTTGACTGTTTTATCTGCAGTATGTGTGTCTTAATGTGTCTCACCATCTGTAATTATGTCCTCTGCCATGAGCTGTACACTTTGACTTTAAAGCTAGTAAACCGGTAGAGTTTTTTAGACTATTTCACAATTTGATGATGAATTGTGACAGCAATGGCATTGGACTCATCCTATTCAATACAGTCAATACCATGCTGCTTGTAATAAATTTGAGATGTGGTATGAATGTACCGGTAGTGGTCTTCTAAGACTTTTTCATTTCACACAAGCCATCAACCAAGTCACATTTTTAAGGGATAAAATGGTGTTTATTTGTCTTATTTGTAAATATACAATAATCAAGAGTTGAATTTCATCTCATTTTGAGAATGTACCTTTTTTTTACTTTTCAGAAGTGAAAGAAAACAGGAATGGGACAGATATTAGGATGGGATTGGTGGCTTTCCAACATTTTTCAGTATTATTATTCTTGTTGTGTTGTTACTCTATCCCGATAGCTGCAATATCTATAGGTAAGTTCAACCAGGATGTGACTTGTCCATCCAAAGTCGGCACTGAATCTCGCAGTCAAAAGTTATATCATTACCATTTCCACAAGTGTCTTTTTTCAAATATCTAAACCTGAATGTTTAAGCTAACAGAATACATCTCACCTGTCTCCTTACAAGGTCTTTAATAGACATGAATGGGACGGATGACGTGAAGTATATGGTAGTGTCTGAGAACATATTGATGAATGAAAGAAATATGCTGTTCTGTAGTGCTGAGACTGATATCAATTTTCAGTCTCATGTCATTATTGACAGAAATGGTGTATAAGTCTTGAATTTAAAACTCTGAATGAAGACAATTGTAAGTTTCATGTCACTGACATGATAATATTCCTTGGCCCTTTGGCTCATTTTTGATGTGATTGAACATTTTCAAAGGAGGATATATTTGATAATTTTGACTTCTTAAAGCATTGACGTTTTTTCCTGCGCCAAGAGTTAATGAAATTTTCATTTGGCTTGCAATTTGACAAGATTTTCAGAATCATGAGATACTTAACAATCAGATTTGTCAGTGACACTTTATGTCAGATAATATGTATTTCTGTAAGTGTAAACATGGCAGTTCTTTTGAAAGGTATTGTCCTGATTACATGTAACTAGTCAAGCTGTACATGTTCAATGCTCTATTCATTGTGACCTTAAAACAGAACCAAATGTCTCATAGTAGTACTATAATATAAATCTGCTATGAACAAAAGTTTTGTTCATTTAACAGCAATGACTGCATGTATCAAACAGAATTTTATTATTCTCATATACCAGCTTAGCTAATTATTTGTTTTACTTCAATTTTAAGGTTTAGGGTTGTGTTATTATTTCAAATTTTAAAAGGGGAACTGTGTGTAAGTTTTGGATTTATCAGTAACTATTATCAAATATGAGTCTTTCAATGCGGGTCAGCCAGCGACGTCTCCATTTGTGAAGAACACACATATATATGTGGCCAGGCAAAGCCATAAATCAAAGAGATTGCATGTACATGTACAAGTCACACACTGACTGTCCTGTCCTCGTACCGTAAACAGTATATCATATAACACTGTCATCTTTCTTGCTATGTACTTCTGTCCTTGTGTCCCTGCTGATAATTTTAACATGGAATTTTTTCCCGTGAAGTTCTTTAAATTCATAAATGTTGAGTGTCATACCGGTATATGATAAATGTGAGAATTAAAAGAAATACTGCCTCATCAATTCAGTTTGATGGCATACATGTACATATATGTTTCTGTAGTACTTCCATGTACAAGCCATTGTTGACACATCTTTGTCAAATAACACTGCAGATCACAATTTTGCCTTACTGAATATAGCTATGGTCACCAACATTTGCTGTTGCTAACAGAAATGTAGACAATTTTCTGTCTGAGATGATATCCTTTGCAGTTGTTACAGTTTTCATTCTTAACACTGTGACCATGGCAGGCATCAAAGTACCATTTTCACCATTCCTGCAAGGATTAATTTTCAAAAGTTTTGTCAAAATATTCCCACAAATATTTGTGTTTGCATATTAATGATGGAACTTCTACTTCTTCATGAATCAGCCCTATTCACATTCAATGCTACTGCAATATTCTGGTTGTGGAAGGGAGGACTGATGATCAAATTAGCAGTATTAAATCCTTTGTGAGCATGAATGATGATATTGACTGGTTAGGTTATACCATTTATGATTAACATCCATGGACACATGTCAAATAAAAAATTTGATTGTTTTAACTGATATTTTCAGAGACATTGTTTTGTCAACTCTGATAACCTATGGTTGGTATATTCTTTTTGCGTTCAGATTGACCACTTTGCGTCGGTGTAGCACCGATGCTGGGCCTGGGCCGACGTAAAATAACCAATGTGGACATGCTGTGTCGGCCTAGGGCTGACATAGTCTGGTCCCAGCAAGAAGGGGGGGTTCAGGGCCGAAGCAAAATTTGGGCTGATGCAAATTCAGGTGTGTGCATGGACACGTCGCGGCGGGCCTGGTCCCAGTTGACCAGGCCTCCGCCATGGATCAAAGTTGAACTAGTTGCCCAATTCACACAAAACAAACAGCGTCTGAAACTAAAGTTTACTCTTATTGAAAGTTTTCAATCCAGTCTTTATCATCCCATGTAACGTAGAACTATATCTTCCCCACAAACTTTTGCTCTGCAAGCAAGACCATGTCATTCGATTCACAGGGCACGTAGTAACGATGTCAAAAATGCCATGCACTGGTTATTTCTCCTCTGCTGTCGTACATATACCAATCCAATAAATAGTGAAGATCTTTCCGATGATTAAAAGGGCGAGTGATGGTCATATTTGCCCTTCTTGTGCGTAAAAAAATGCAGGAAAATCATGAACAGTAGAAACAGCGTGCCATTATTCAAATGCGCCATTTTGAACTTTGACAGGTCAGAGGTCACAAAGAACGGTAGATTTAGACTTGCCCTAATTCTGGTACCAGTAAGTGTAGATAAGTGCGGATGCGGCCCAGATCTATTCCCAACAGGACAATTATTTTGTGTCGGCCCAAATTTTAGTTGGTTTGCAAATGTGAATGAAGTACCGGTATCTGTGATGTCATAGAGTCAGCGTTTGGTCCTTATTGAATTACTTTTCTCATTTTAACCCTTTAAGCGCCAAAGCAGTTTTTTAGCTCCCATTTGCCATACATATATATATGGCAATTGGGAGGTTATATGGTTGAAAAAAGTCTGAATGTGAGGTGTCTGTCTGCATGTATGTATGTATGTGGGGATGTCTGTCTGTCCAACGCAAAAACTCACAAACCACTACACGTATTAAGCTGATATTTGGTGTAGTGATGCCATACCGGTATTAATCTGGATGTGCTGTTGTTAAAATGAACTTGTTAGTCTCATGGATATGCAAATGAGGTAGAAAAAAAGGCGGAAATGGTCAAAAATCAATAACTCAGGAACTACTCATCTGATCATTGTCATATTTGGTTTTTAGGTACCTTGGGCCCAACTCATTTAAACATATAGATTTGATGTCAATATTGGATGCTTTCTATTTTTAATGAATTTTATTTCTTTTTTTTGCCATTTTAGTAAAAAATCTTTTTCTCTTAAACCAATAGTCCGATTGCTTTAAAATGTGGCGTGCATGTGCCTTGTGATAACTCAAAATAGAATTCATCGAAATTATGGCAAAATTTGCATATTTGTATTTTTGGGCTATTTTTGCCATTTTTGGTCAAAAAATTTGCTTTGAAACTGTGTATGCCATTACTTTCTGATTGGGTGTGCAGGTTCCTAGGAGTGACCTGAAGATGACTCTGTGAACTAAAGGCAAAATTTGCAAATTTGTGGTACTTTTTGCCATGCTTTCAAATTTGGTACACAGGTTAAATGTATTAGGTCACTCATTTAAAGTCAAGTACTGCCAGTGTGAATGAGCAGATAATGATTGTGCTGTTCCAGGCTGAGGTGTTATTTATAGGAATGATGCAATGTTAGACGGTAATTGATGTTTTAACTGAATTTGACTTACATTGTGTGTAACTCTTGTACTGTATAAACCCCATCAATTCACCAAGAAAAAAATGATTAATATGATTTTCAATAATGGAATTAATTAGGAAATCAACAAAGTCAAAATAATTTTAGTGTAGAATTATTAGAAAGTTCAACATTTTTGACAGTTCATAGTGAAATGTTAACCATCTTGGATGATTAAAACATGTAAAGGCAACTTTCCTGAATCCCAACTTTGACATATTCTGCACCGTCATGTATTGTTCTCTGTATGTTATCTAAAAGAAATTGCTCATAATAGTTTGTCATGATAGGTTGGCCATATGAAGAGAGATAGAGAAAGTTCTGATTTCCAGTTGTGGTCAACTTGATAAGGATAAAATAAAATTACATTTTGAGGAAAAAATAGAGTGGTCAATTAAAAGAGTGGTCAAAGTGATAGGGTTTTTATGGTAAAGCTAGGCTATAAGATTCCTCATGTTCTATTTATAGCAATTATGCAATCTGTGCAATGAAAGAGCTACATGATTCCTTATAATGCTTTTGATGACCTTGAACTTCTTAAGTTGCAAACATTGTCTCTTCATTGTGCTTTCTCTGAGTACCTACAGTTTCAACTTATTCAACAGAACTTACTTGCAATGTTAATTTGAAAGTTAAAATGTGCTTGGTTAATAGGATGAAAATACTGATAAAGATAACCAGCTGAAGATTCGATTCTTTATAACCTGACAGATATGCTGTTTTTTTTATGACATAATCTTGATAAGCAAGGCATGTTTACTTTAATTAGAATGTAATTAACTCTTGTTTATATTATTATAAGCAGTAGTATCAAGTTGAACAAGCTGATATTGATAGGTTGGGCGGATGTTGGAGGTTAAAAGCTTTAAAAATAAATGTATGTATGTATGCATGTCTATCTGTCCGTCTGTCTGTATGAATGTATGTATGCATGCATGTATGTATGTATGTATGTTAGTATGTGCGGATGTATGTCCGTCCACATTAAAAACTCCTAAACCGCAGCACCTACCATCTTAGTATTTG
>LD345744.1:103991-114153 GCA_001465055.1 Ptychodera flava
AAAGGAAAAATCCAGTGAATTGCTAAAACTCTGTAACCACTGACCAGATTTGGTTGAAACTTGGTATGCAGGCTCTTTATACTGACTTTAGTTACGTTTATTCAAATTGTGGTGAAATGTTGAAAGTTGTATTTTTGGGGCGATTTTCGCGTTTTTGGTCAAAAAATCTTATTTTCTGAAAGTGCTCATCCCATTGCCTTGAAAACTTGTATGTATGATCCCAGGGTTTGCCTTTGTCAGATTCGTTCAAATTGTGGTGAAATTTTCAAATTAATTTGTATTTTTTGGTCAATTTTTCCCATTTTTTGTCAAAAAATCATTTTCTCCCAAAGTATTTGTTGGATTCCTTTAAAACATGATAGTCTTGATCCTAGGGTTGTTTTCTGTCAGACATGTTAAAGTCATTATGAGATGGAGTATTTCATATTGCTGGGGTATAAGATTAATTTGGACTTACAATGGAATTTTCTTAGTATTCAACCTGTAAGAATGCAATGTCATGTGTGTACTAGTACGTAGTATCTCTGTAAAATGGGAGCACAGTGTCATTGACACTATTTCTTCTCTTATATTAAATATAACTCAGTCATTTTTTTCTGAATTTTGATAAAAATTTTGATATAAAACTGTAGCCACAGTAATGTTATGTCCATGTGGTCCAAAAGTATAAAAAAATGACCGGAAAATTCATGAAAATTGGTAAAATGTTGCACTAAAATTTTGGATGGAAAGATAACAGCACTCAAAGGGTTAATGCCTAAATGTTCTTTGACATTTCTGTTGTGCACTTATGAAGATCGTCAGTTTGTAGTTAGCAATAATGGAAGTTTAGCTCACCATCTTATCAAATAAATTAGAACTTTGAGCTGATCGAGATATACGGCAGTTAGAAATACCGTATAGTTTGGACACCTTTTGTGTTTTGCAATGGTGAACTGATGCACATAAATCAATGTTTGGATTGTGTATCATATAGTTTCTTCTGTTGGAATCATGTCAAAATTATGAGAGGAACAGTTGTGTGTACATGTAAATGCCGACAAAGACTTTGATGTTTCGAGGTTAGCCACCCATATCCTATAAGGTAGACAACAGGGACTGTAGGTGGAAGTTGAAATGAACATCTATATTTGTTTTTGAGAAATTAACATTTAATGTACCGGTAGTTCTACTATACTGCTATATTTTTTGTGTGTTGCAGTCGAGGGTTTCAAAGTGACACCAAGGCATATTGGTAGGGATTGCAAACCTCATTCATGTACCAAAACATGTAAATGTAGATAGCACTTTGTATTGTATTGTAAAGTTAATGCAGTGTTACTTTGATTTCTATCTGTGTACATTTTGTACATTTAATTTGTAATTGTCGTTTCCCTGATTATACTTACTGCCATTTTACATGTGTTCTGTTGTCAGATATATGTGAAAGTATTACAAAGACTCTCAGTGCGGATTCCCATGGATACATTACATCACCAAATTATTCCAATGATTACGATCCAGATAGAACATGCCCTTTGAAGTTAGTGGCACCAGAAGGTTACTTCATTAGCATACACTTCTTAGCTTTTGATTTGGAATACTGTACATCCTGCAGGTAAGTTTATTGCAATTCCCATTGGCTTTTATTGGTTGTTTGTCTTCAAATTGAAGGTTTTAAATTATCAGCAGAATTCCAGTAGAGTTACCTATGGTGGAGCATAGTAGTTGTTAGGCCGAAAAACAATAATAGGTTTGTTTCTTATCATTGACTTGTGGCAAAAATGTGGCGATGCGATTTAAAAAAAAAATAAAAAAATTGGTGGAATTTGATACATTTTCCCTTTTTTTTACGTTCCCATATATGCATATGTATATATGCAAATGGGAGGTATTCGTATAAGGTGGCAAAATGGCGTCTGTGTGTATGTATGTAAGTAATAGTATGTATGTATGTCTGTTAGTCCATCCACATCAAAAACTCCTAAACCGTAGCACCTACTGTCATAGTATTTGGTGTACAGGTGCACCTAGGGGTGGAGATGTGAATTTGAACAAATGAACATGTCAGTGCCCAAAATATGCAAATGAGGGGGAAAAAAGGAAAAATCCTGCAAATGGCTAAAACTCAGTAAGCATTGGTCAGATTTGGTTGAAACTTGGTATGCAGATTTCTTTAGGTATTCTAAATTATGTGTTCAAAAATTGGGATGAAATTTGCATGTTTGTATTTTTAGGGTATTTTTCCGTTTTTAAAAAATCTTGTTCTCTGAAATCGCTCGTCTGATTGCTATGAAACTTAATATTCATGTTCCTCAGAATGACCTCAGTCATGCTCGTACAAATTGTATTGATATTGTCATATTTGTAATTTTGGGGCAATTTTCCCAATTTTTGATAAAAAATTTGTTAATCCAAAAACTGCTGATTTGATAGCTTTGATACATGTATTTGGTATACAGGTATCTAAGATTAATCTCAATATAATGTATTGAAGGTATGTTGAAACTGGCAATTTTTTTTTTATTTTTGGGGCAATTTTTGCCTTTTTTCGTCAAAAAATTTTTCTCCTAAACTTCTGATCTGGTAGCTTTGATATCTAGTGTACAGGTTCCTAGGGTTTATGTTAATTAGATATATTTAAAATTAGGATGAAATCTGCAATTTTGTATTTTGGGGGGCAATTTTTCTCATTTTTGGTCAAAAAATTTGTTTCTCAAAATTTACCAGTCTGATTGCTTTGATATTTAGTAAACCGGTCCTTAGGGTTTTTGTTAATAAGATATATTGAAATTAAGTTGAAATCCGGAATTTTGAATTTTTGCGAAACTTTCAGTTTTACTGGGATATCTTTCATTTTGTATTTTTAAGATTTTTTTTGGGTAATTTTATACCTACTGGAACTAAGAGTATATAATGTGGTGATTTAGTAAGCATTTGATATGGTAAACTGTATTTGGTGTTGAAATGCGGTAAAAAATCCTGGCAGATTTTGAAAAAATTCCAAACAAATGCCAATAAAAAATTCAGCCAGAGAAGGTTTGACAAAAAGAAAAGGTGGAAAGTGGGGAAAAAAGAATGTACAATGGATCGGATAAAAAAGATAATGTACCTCATTGCTCTTCCAGACACCATCCCTTATCAAATGGTCCACCCCAATGTATTTTTGTGCACAATTAACCATGCAGGGTATTTTAGTTTAAGATGTCAAGTTAGGTAAGGATTTGAAAGGAATAGTCAAGTTCACCACAGTTTAACTTTATCTCTTGTGTTATCATCCTTGTGTAATTGGTTAAGTTTGTAAGTTGTTCCAGATGTGGATGTACCAGCTGTTCTGGAAGAAAACAATGTTTACTTTTTCCTGTAGAGTTTCTGAGTTGATGATTGTATGTTGAAATTTCTCCATGTATCTGGTGTATGGGCAAAGTGTAAACATTGGTTGTATGTTATGTATTTCAGTCTATGTCAAATATTGTAAATGAAAAATCAAGAACAGTTTACTGTGTGCTTGTAAAAGATAACATATTTGTCAATACATAAACTGCCTTGCAGATTGATTGTCTTAAATATTATCACAGAAGTAGAAAAGGAAAAGAAACTAATCAAATTGCTGTAACATATTCACTCTCAGTGCCTGTATAGGCCTATACTTAACTATTTCATCATAACATTCAGCTGTTTTTTATATCTTTATCACTCTCCATGGGCCAAGGCACACTTGGGGTCAATGTTATCACTCTGTGCCAGTCTGTGTATGTCAGTCTGTCTGTATATGTATGTCCATGTTTCATACAATTGTTGACTTGTTTTGATAACTATATGGGAGCGAACAGTGATGTTGTCACTATTATCAGAATTATTCAGTTTTCCTTTGCTTTTCAACATCAATTTTGTTCCAGAACTCAAGAAATGTTTAGTGACAAATACACTGTCAGTCTTTAAAATTAACCAAAAGGTACTGCAAATGTGGCCTCAAAGCTTTGCAATGGTATCCATTTCACTGAGAATCAATGAGCACTAATAACTATGGAAATCCTGCACAGGTTGGTCAGAAATGCACCTCTGGTAGCTAACTGTTGTTCTTTTGCAGTTGTGATTCATTGACAATTATTGATGACATATCATTTGAAGATTCCCAAAGTACATGGGGAGCTAATCACTGTGGTTCTCAGCTACCTGCCGATAACATCACTGAGGAAAATATATTGAAATTATCTTTTGTTTCTGACCATTCTGTCAGCAAGATGGGGTTTAAAATGAGATTCATGGTCATTCCAAATAGAAATGCTGGTAAGTCTTTTCTATCCATGGTAAAATCTGTCTCTCTCTGTAGCTATCTAACTATGTCTATCTATTGCTATCTATCAGTCTATATATCTGTCACATGCACTATATTATCTATCAGGTATTTTATCTATCTACCAATCTATCTATCTCAGTACCTGTCTGTCTGACTGTATCTGTTTCTGACTGTATCTGTCTGTCTGACTGTCTCTGTCTCTGTCTGTCTGTGTTCTTTTTTTCTTTGTCAGCTATCTAGCTGTTTACAACTTAGTCAAATATCTACATTTAATAAATAGCTATGGTCCTGATTCATAATTAATATCTCTCTAATTTATTCCAGATATAAGAAAGTAATGTGCTTTTAATTTTGAGATGCTATTGTGATATGATAAAGACACGTTTTAATTATCATGAAAATAGCTTAATAATATCTAATGTCTTGTGTTATGCAAGTCTGTATTAAAGGGACATAAACTGTAACTTAGTGGCAAGTTTTTCGGTATTCTGCTTCTGTATATCAACTACCGTGTCTGACCCTAATCTGTTTGTCATGCTGAAATTTCGAGTATTCTTTTTGTCAACACAGCTTGTATGTGTGTAGTGATCATTGTTTATTGTTTACAAATTAATTCTAGTCCGGACTTGAATACAATTTTCAACAACAACAATGTAGCTTATACTCATATATGTTGTGTTGATATGCTAAATACTTGGCATTAAATTGCAGTTTAGGGATTCGATGCAGAAAGTGTAGGGAAACCACAAAACAAAAGTTCTGAAAAAATAGCCAAAAGATACGGCTTATGGAGCTTTAATGAATATTATTTTTTTTGAAACCTCAGTGATTTCATTTAGCATTACCATTGTCAGCCATGATGGATTTTAGCTACAGTTGCTATATATATAATTCTGCTATACGAAGCTATTATAACTGTCTTTTGACCAGCTTCTCTGTCTGTACATATATACAAAAATGTAATGTAATGCTTTATTGAAATCTCATCCCTTGCAGGACCTGCATAAAATTGTACTAAAGGTTTCCATGAACTGGAAAAAACTACCAAAAAAAAAGGTTATGTCCATGCAAAAAATGACCTTCATATGTTCAATCTCTTGCAGCACCCTGTGTACAGCGTGTCACTGGAAATTCATTGGAGGCAGCAACCAGTAAAGGCAACATAACAAGTCTCAACTTCCCATACTTTTATCCAAATGGTGTACATTGTTTTTATTACTTAAGTAATCAGAAGCAAGGCTATATAAGACTCCTTTTTGATGATTTTCAGTTAGAAGGCTCTGAAGATTCATGCCAGCACTACCTCAAGGTGAGTCTGACCTTGTCCAACACAACATTTTTCAAAACAATGAAGCAATCTGAGAAATAATGGCAAACAACCATCAAATCAAAGTGTAGGCGATGTAGTGAGGCAACATTGCGGCAATAGTTATAATGAAACAAAAAACATACCTTATTGTGCTTTTAACACATCTGTTTGTTTCCGTACACAATTCAATATTACCATCAGACAGCCATTTTTTTACAATTCATTTTCATCTCTAAAGCCACCAACTTTAAAGACACTTCTTGACTTCTTTGTTTCAAAATTGGTACAAAGAGAATGTAACATACAAGTACGTTTATGTCATGACCTGACCCAATATTTCCACCAGGTTGCCATTTGTTTATCATCCACAGCCTTTCCACGCAGGCATACTGTCACAATTTCCTATGTGATTATTTTTCATTTTTGGAACTATTTCTTAAACATGGACAGGTTCCATTAAAACTTTACCCAAGTACAATGTATCATAATGAATCTGTACTTTAACTTTGGCCCTGAGACAATCCAACCTGACTGCTGAACAGCTGTTCTGTTGTGATTTCTTTTAAGTCTATATAGATTGATTTCAATTAATCTTGCATCACAACAATGTAAAATGATCTACATATGCATGATAATTTTTGTTACGAAATGACCAATGTACGGTGCTAACGATGTACCAATAAGCCCATGCTCTCATACACTAGCTTAATAGCTGAAATGCGGCGTGACGAAGGAAGTCCTTGTAATGGCTTTGAAATTGAATGAGGTCAAGCTATCATAAATGTCTCCTTGACAACACAGCCTCTCAGCTGACATTCTAGAGTGTGAAGTTTACTTTGTCTAAGATTGATTGGTAGATCAGATGAAACAGTACACACGGTTTTTAAGATTTATAATTTGTGGCTTTAAATATCAGACAGTGTGGTATTAAAATTCAGAAATCTATTTCTTGATGCTACATCTACAGATATGGGACTCAGAAGAAGCAGATGATAGCAGCCTTGTTGGGAAGTATTGTGGGAACCATCGGCCACCAGCTTTCCAATCCACTGGTCCACATATTGTTATATCGTTTTTTGCCAGTAATAACACCAATGGTAGAGGATTCAAACTCTCCTATGAATTTGTTACAGGTACGTGATATTGAATAAATCACAGCTTCTCTACCCCAACAGTTAGGAAACTCACTGAATTGCTTTGTTTTAGTCAATGTCATGTAAACATTTTAGACAGTAAGCTCATTACAGTGTAGTTTAGCCAAATATCAAAGCCGAATACGTTTAATTTTATTGGTCTTTTGAAACAGACATAAATTGTTTATACTGTTATTTAATTATGTTAGCAGTTTAGTGAGTACCAGAATGATATATGCTCATTATTAGCTCATATATATTTAATGACTTTCTGTAATTATGCCATAATCAAAATTGAATCTGCTGTATTTGATCTGACTCCTGAGGTACGCTGTTTCAACTTAGATAAGTAATGCTTGAAGTGTAATGAGTGAAATTGTAGTTTTCTAATTTGCATATTTAATGAAACTGTATAATTAGGCTGAATGCACTGAAATTGATCAGACATCTAGAATACGTTGATAACACATAGTTTTTAGCTCAAATTTGGTATATGTATATATACCAAAAAGAGCTTATATATGGTAGGTGGGCGGCGTCTGTATGTATGTATGTACCGGTATGAATGTTAGTTTGTGCAGATGTATGTCCATCTACATCAAAAACTCCAAAACCGCAGCAACTATCATCGTAGTATTTGATGTACAGGTGTGCCCAAGGATGGAGCTGTAATTTGTCCAATTGAACATGTTAGTGTCAAAAATATGCAAATAAGGTAAAAAATGAGAACATAAAAACTCCGTACCCACAGACTAGATTTGTTTTAAACTTGGTATGCAGGTTGTTTATGATTACTTTAATTAGATTTATTAAAATTGTGGTGAAATTTTGATAGTTGTAATTTTTGGGCAATTTGGGACAACATTTTTGGTCAAAATATCGTCTTCTCTGTAATCGCTCGTCCCATTGCCTTGAAACTTGGTATGCATGATCCTAGGGCTGGTGCAAGGGGTATATACTATAGCAGACATATCCACGTCAAATGCATATGATCCTATATGGTTGCCATGTGGCCATTTTGTTTCATGTCTGCTGGCATTATCCAGCTTTAATATGAACTGATTTCATTCAAACTTAGCACAAAGACAATACACTAGAACTCAAACGTGTACATGAAATTTTTTATCACACAATCAAATATGGCTGTCTGGCGACCATTCAGATCTAATTTTTGCATATCGAGAGCTGTAACTGAAATATTCCTGCACCACTTTCTTTCAATCTTTACACAAAGGTAATGCACACTGGTATGCATATGCATGTAAATTTTTGTGGTGATACAATTTACCAATTTCTCTTTATTTGATGTGAAAATTTCTGGATCGAAAAACAAATCTGAATCTGATTGAGACGCAATGCAACTTTCTGAATCCCATTCCATAGACAAATCAGAATCAGTGGCAATACAAGATGAAAAACAGAGAGTTTAGAGTTTAGATTTGAACTTATTCGATTGAATGTGCTTCTGTCAAAACTATGCAAATAAGGTAAAAAAAAGTAAAATCAGCAAAATTGCAAAACTCTTGATTTGTAGGTCACATGAGGTTGATATATGTTTCATGGGTACTTTTCACATTCCTATGCAAATGTGTTACTTTTGTCGGGATACTTTTAATTTTGTATTTTATCATGAATGCTTTTGGAATTTTTACTTCTGATATACCTTATACTGACTCATAGCAACATAAAACATGTTATTAGTGTAACTTAGGCATAATTGGTATTGATTTGTATTAGAATTTGCTTAAGAAAACAATTCCAAGATTGTTTTCGATCCCCCATTTATACAACTTCAATTCCACTGTACCGGTAGTCTCACTGCTAACCCTTCCTGTCCAAGTAATCATGCAAAATTATATGTGAAGTGCCTTCCATAGACACTTTTGTTCCCATATTCCAATTTCATTTACTCAAATATTTGAGTACAAGGCTGTTTCAGCATTTTTCAACAATTGTATCCTGACAAAGTGTGTGCACGCACTTGAGACCATCACCCACTACTGAACTTGTGACTTGAAAGTGCATTTACAAACGTATATGCACACTTTCACTGTCATACATTGACAAAATTATATTTGGCAGGGACTATGTTATTGAAAATAACTTGTTCAAATTGTGGTGAAATTTTCATATTTGTAAATTTGGGGCAATTTTTGCCATTTTTGGCCAAAAAATGTGTCTCTCCAAAATAACTCATCTGATAGCGTAGAAATTTGGTATGCAGGATCCTACAGATGAACTAAATGTGGTATTTGAGATTATGATGAAATGTGCAATTTTGTATTTTTTGGAGAATTTTTGCCAAATTTGGTCAAAAAAATTGATTCTAAAAAAACTACTCGTCAGATAGCTTTGGTTGACATGTTCTTAGGGATGATTTTAATGTGATATGTCCAAACTATGATGAAATCTTCAATTGTGTACTTTGCAGTTACCGAGTATTTTTGCCACTTTTTCCTGGCCACTGAAATGAGCTATCATAGATTTTGACCTTCATCAACACCTGTCAAAACAGTTATTCTCTACATAATACAGCGGAGCTATATTGGCAACTAGGTTGCTTATTTACATATTTAATGAACTTTGTCATTAGTGATATAACTCTAACATTATGGCACCAAATGTAGTGGAAGCCGCCACAGATATTGATCTGATAAATATCTAATTGTTGTGTAAAGTACTTAGCAGTGTCAAGTTAATGATGGATTCATTTGCATATTTAATAAACTTCATAATTAGTTATATTACTCTGAAATTACACCATGAAATTTGATGAAACATGCTATAGATGTTGATCTACAAGATATCTAATTGTCCCATGAAGAATTGAGCTGCCTGTCAAGTTAATAAACAGCTCATTTGCATATTAAATGAAGTTTTGTAATTAGTGATTTAACTCCCAGAGTACTGTGCAAAAGTTGATGACACCTGCTACATATAATGATCTGACAGGTATCTGATTATTCTGTGAAGTTTACTACTGTGTAATGAACCTGTTGTAAACCACATGAGCACATTTCAGTTCACATCTGGTATTTACATGTAGTCATGCTAGAAGTTTGATATCATAAATAGTTTATACGTATATTTATAAATTACGGTTTTTAATTAAACCAAATATGACAGCTGAAGGCTCTGAATGTGAAAAGGTGCAAAAATTCATGAACCATCTCTAAACACAGATAAGTACAATAAGAGGCATCAAGCTTGTTAACAATGGAAAGAAACTTTTATGTTATTGATTTTGCTTTTACACCAGGTATCTTGCGCATTTCTTTTGACGGATAGTATTCATTATAAAGTCTTGTTATATCCGGATAGTATTCATTATAAAGTCTTGTTATATCCGGATGGTATTCATTATAAAGTCTTGTTATATCCGGATAGTATTCATTATAAAGTCTTGTTATATCCAGATAGTATTCATTATAAAGTCTTGTT
>LD345744.1:140085-152183 GCA_001465055.1 Ptychodera flava
CCCCCCCCCCCCAGGCCGTAAAAACTGAACGCTCCCTTATCCCTTTCACACTGTCACATGTTCAAATATCTGACCAGAGAACAAACACTAAATAGTCCAGGATGGGAGCTACAGTGTCATTGACGCTATTTTTTTCTTTTCCCAAAATCTGAGGAAAAAATATTTTCTCAGAAATAATTCTCTGTATTGATTTCAAATTTGGTTCGCAAATCTCCTAGTCAAAAGATGTTCTCGTACATATATTGTCAAGTCAGAATAAGATGAAAATTCCAATAATTTTTAAGTTTTTCTAGCTCCGCTGTCAGCGATGCGGAGATTATCAAATAGGTTGATTTACCTTCGTCGTCCGTCGTCGTCGTCCGTCAACAATTGCCTTCTCCTCTGAAACTGCAAGTCCAATTGCTTTGAAATTTTATATGCAGTTCACTTGGGGTAACCTCACTTAAGTTTGTTCAAATCGTGGTGAAATTTGTATTTTTGGAGAATTTTTTGCTGCTTTTGGTAAAAAAATCTTCTCTGAAACCGCTTGTCGATTGCTTTGAAATTTGATATGCAGTTTACTTAGGGTGGCTTCAGTCAGATTTGTTCAAATCGTGGTGAAATTTGCATATTTGTATTTTTAAGGCAATTTTTGTCATTTTTGGTAAAAAAATCTTTAAAAATCTTCTTCTTCAAAACTACCGGTCAGATAGCTTTGATATTCGGTACATAGGTCCCTAGGGATGATCTATTCCAGATTTGTTCAAATTGTGCAGAAATATTCAAAATTGCATTTTTAAGGCAATTTTTGCCATTTTTGATCAAAAAATGTGTTTCTCAAAAAGTACTTGTCTGATAGTTTTGAAATGTGGTAAAGAGGTTTCTATAGATGAACTAAGTAATATATATTGAATTTCTGATGGAATCTGCAATTTTGTATTTTTGGGGCAATTTTAGCCATTTTTGGTCAAAAAATGTGTATTTCCAAAACTACTCATCTGATAGCTTTGAACTTTGGTATACAGGTTCCTACAGATCAAGTAAATAATATTTATTGAAATTATGATGAAATCTGCAATTTTGTATTTTTGGGGCAATTTATTCCATTTTTGGTCAAAAAATGTGTATTTCCAAAACTACTCATTTGATAGCTTTGCAATTTGTTATACAGGTTCCTACAGATCACCTAAATGATATTTATTGAAATTGTGATGAAATCTGCAATTTTGTAATTTTGGGTCATTTTTGCCATTTTTGGTCAAAAAGTGTGTTTCCCAAAAAGTACTGGTCTGATAGCTTTGAAATTTGGTATACAGGTTTCTACAGATGAGCTAAGTAATATATATTGAATTTCTGATGAAATCTTTAATCTTGTATTTTTTGGGCAATTTTTGCCATTTTTGGTCGAAAAATGTGTATTTCCAAAACTACTCATCTAATAGCTTTGAAATTTGGTATACAGGTTTCTTTAGAAGAACTAAATGATATTTATTGCAATAATGATGAAATCTGAAATTTTTAATTTTGGGGGCAATTGTTGCCAGTTTTGGTCAGAAAATTTCATCTCAAAAAACTACTCATCAGATAGCTTTGGTTGACATGTTCTTAGGGATGATCCGATGTGATATATTCAAAGTATTATGAAATTGTGTATTTTTGCAGCTTATTTAGCCACTTTTTTCTTGCCATTGCATTAAGCTATCAAAGATTTCCACCTTCTTCATCAACATGTGTCAAAAATAGTTATTCTCTACATAAACACAGCGGAGCTATATTGGCCGCTAGGTCGCTTGTTTAGTTTTTTTTTGTAAAACTTATCTGTTTAAATGAACAGTTACTTCCCATGCTAGTTTGAACTTTAGCTTAACTTATTCAGATCATGTCAAATGAATAAAAGAGTGAAATATTTTGATAAATTTTTCGTATCTTTTGCAGTGAAAATATATGAGAAAACAAAGCTTAAGGTGATTCCAACAGCTTCGGGTCTCCAACCAAATATATTTCATATTTTTTTTCAATATTAAACAGTATCAGTTGTAACATGTTGACATATTGAACATTTTCTGACACGTCTCTTGACATGTCTCTTGACGTAAGCATCACCAATACCAATATCTTTAATTTGTGCACGCAATTAAGAATGCATCACAGTTGGAGATGTCAAGTTTGGGTCGGATATTGTCATTTTCACAACTGTAAAAATCATTTATGTGATCTAAATATCATCACCCTTGTGTAATTTGGCTTTTTTTTCAAAGTTTTTCAGAAAGTCCCTGCTCCTGTTGTACAGGGAAACAGAATAAAAACAGCCTATGCTTTTCCTGGTAGGGTTTTTGAGTTAATCTTTGTATGTTGAAATGTCTCCATGTATTAGGTGCACGGGCAAAATGGAAACAATTGTTCACTGTTCCACTGTTCTTGAAAATCAAATAAAGTTCACCTGTGTGCCTGACATCTATAACATATGGCCTGACGGATGAGCATCGACAAGTTACTTTTCCTGAGAATAGATTTGAAGGCTGGGCAGTGTGCAGTCGACATAAAACTGCCGCCGGAGTGCAAGAGCAACCCTAAAACCGCCGAATCTATCCATCTTCTCTGGTGAAACTCAATGAAACTCAAAAACAAGAACTTGCTTTGTCACGGAGCATACAGACAATTGTCTTATCGGATCTTTTCTCCCTATACAGCCAACTAGCCGCTCAATATTTTGATGAAAAATCTCAAAATGTATGTGGTTTTCAATACAATCTCAAAAAACTTAAACGGCTGCATTACTTTTAATAAACATTCAGCAACGAAACAATTCATTCACGAGCTAGAAATTTTCCTAATAGCTGAAACAAAAATTTTCAAGCTATCATATGCGTGACACAGTTCAACTCGATAGAAAATGTGGGGTTGGTCATACAAGTTGACCACATGCGTGTCAAAACCACAAGGATCTTACTTTTTTCAGTATGGTTGGATCTTTTGCAAAGGTGAGTGAATTGACTATCATGCGGAGTGTTTTGGGCAAGGATCCTTTGTATTGAGTTGACTGTCAGGCGAAGATAGTTCGTGGAGAAACTAGTGCCTAACTGAGATTAGCATGTGAAAGACGTGTGATAAAAAGCAGCTCCGTGGTCCTATGGATGTGTTAAGTGGGGTGAGAAGTTAGTTTCAGAAACTGTCGTCCCTCTCAAGAAAGCAGAGGCGAGTACACAGTCGTGTGAGGGTGTTTTGGGTACCCTAGGCAAAAAATAAGGCTCTGCTGGAGCGGGTAAACAGTCACCAAATGGCCGAATTTTCCAGTTTTGAATGGATGCCTTTTTCCGACAAAAATCCACTAACTTGGTCAATATTTGGATGAAAGGCCTTCACAGGTCGGTAAGCTTTAAAGCAGTCAAAAGCTTAGAGTGTTTCATTCCTTTTAGAAGATATTTAGCTACAAACCACAGGGCATCTCGCCCTGATTAATGGGGACCAAAAGGGCGAAGAATTGCATGTATTAAACTGCTTTACTCCAGTGTACATGTATTGTCAATGGCCCCGAGTGACCCTAGATGTCAATCCAAAGTGTAAAACATTGTCTGCATTGTTGCTTATTTTTGTGCCCATCAGTGTGAATTTTTTTCCAGTATGGTTGGATCCTTTGTATTGATGAGTGACGTTTAACCTCACTCATCTATACAAAGGATCCAACATGCTACTCCATTTGGAAAAAAAAATTGATGCAGGTCTGGCAGTAGAAAAAAATTGCTGTCACTCTGACTGGAAAAAAATTGCTCCCATACCCACTTCCTCCATACCCCTCCCAAGAAATCAAATGGTTCTCCCCTTAGGGTTTGCGTTACGGTTAGGGTTAGGACGGTAGGTAGTTAGATACTAGGTAGGTGCAGGTCGGTAGTTACGCAGTTAGGTAGGTAGATTTAATGGCAGGTAGAGAGGTACGTGTGAAGGTAGGTGGCTAGCTAGGGTTAGAGTTAGGATTAGGGTTAGGGTTAGGGATAGGACGGTAGGTAGATAGGAAGTGGGTGTTGGTGGGTAGTTATGCCGGTAGGTAGGTTTTATGGTAGGTAGGTAGGTAGGTAGGTAGGTAGGTAGGTAGGTAGGTAGGTAGGTAGGTGGTCGGTAGGTAGATAGGAAGGAGGGTAGGAATTTAGCTACGTAGGTACGTACTTAATAGGTAGGTACTACCTCCATGGTACTAGGTAAGTAGGAAGGTAGATAGGTAGCTAGGGTTGGTGTTAGGATTAGTGGGGTGAGACTAAAACAAAGGACAGCGAAGGACTACGATCAGAACGGTATTTTTGGATGCAGAAAGGACGAGAACAGTATTTTTAGCGCGGAATTGAGTGAAGGGCAGCATAAGCTCTCAAAATTAGGGCGATGGAATGTGTTATCCGTACAAAATGAGTTGAAGGCAAGCCTTTTCACTACATCATGGGACTAAGGATATATTTTCACGGCAAAATAAGGTGAAGGACTATGTAATTAGTGCAGAATATTGTGAATGATGCTAGTTTCATTTTAGTGCAGGTTGAAAGGTCATTTACCTACAGGATAAGGTGAAGGACAGTATTTTCACTGCAGAATGGGACGAAGGACATTCTTAATCATTTCTGTGGAGGGGTCTGTCAGAATAATGAAACAAATCCGATCGAAAATCTACTGTATTATTAGCGCAGAATACGGTTGCGTAAATAAGAGGATCTTTTTCACTAAAAATAATTGCTGAGCAAATCAAAAATCAATATGGACAAGAACCACAAAATGATCCATAAGACAGACCTTTTGGAACCATAATACCTCAAGTAAAATGAATGAAACAGCGTTTCAATGAATTGGTTCACCTTGATTTATGTTCGGTTGTGACAAAAGACTTGGTTGTGATGGAGAACTTCCCTATTTTTAGACCTTTGGGTGAATATGGACAAGAACATGTGTAATGATCCATAAGACAGACCTTTTAGAACCATGATACCTCGACATTACAGTTAAAATGAATGATACAACGTTTCAATGAATTGGTTCACATTAATTTATGTTCGGTTGTGACAAAAGTTGTGATTGAGAACTACCCTATTTTTAGACCTTTGGGTGAATATGGGCAAGAACCATGTGTTATGATCCATAAAACGGACCTTTTAGAACCATGATACCTCAACATTGCAAGTAAAATGAATGGAACAGTGTTTCAATGAAATGGTTCACATTGATTTATGTTCGGTTGTGACAAAAGACTTAGTTGTGATGGAGAACTACCCTATTTTAGACCTTTGGGTTAATATGGACAAGAACCATGTGTAATGGACCATAAAACCTACATTTTAAAACCATGATACCTCTATATTGCAAGTAAAATGATTGATGCAATGTTTCACTTGAAAATATTTCACTTGACTCTAAAACTGTTAATTGCTGATGATGTAAATATTCGAAGAAACTTGAAGGAAACATAATTACGTCATTAATAAACAATCCACTTAACAAAGGGAGATGAGAACGTAGATATTAAACAGTCCAATTTATGGACGGATCGTATAGGAATTTATGACATCTCTATAAGCTCAGGTATCGCCAATCGCCGCAGAAACTTTTAAGTAATACTTTATAAAAACTACACAATTTCATTGTGATAAGTTAGTCTTATCAACATTTATTCCACTGTTCTTTCCTAACAAATATTGACAACATTTTAACATGACATCCATGGTATCAAAAACCATGCTGCCTTCCCTTGTGAGGACATCATTGTACTTGATGTAAAGTATCTGGTGAATCTGTGAACAAGTATATGTTTATCGTCTTTCGCTATTTTCAGATGATTGTTTTAGTAAAAAGTGAGCTAAATGATACTTCAATGAATCGGCTTTATATATGTTTCTCCTATAAAAAACATTTTCGTTTATAATTTCAGGAGTTTTCTGGAGTGAATTCATTGAAGACGTTAAGTAGAAGGGGTAAATAAAGAGACAGTTGTGTGGATTTACAAAATTGGCATGAGTCGCTGTTTTGTGAAGGCTAAATTTTCTCATTACGGGCATATGACCGTACCAGTGACAAAAGTGACTGAAAGATGTGAAATTTGCAAAAGGCACTGCCATTCACTTACCAGATTTTTCCTGCTGTCAAGCTGAGTATCGATGGCAATTACGAGTGGAAAGAAGGCTAGCGATAGAATAGCCTGTGAAAGCACCACGTAGAAATTTGATGTTAATCTGCATATTATTGAGAATGAAACATTAACTGGCTGTCCCTATTAATACCATCTGGATTTCGCTGAGTGCGTACTTGATAGTGCAGCACCCTTCCATATTTTGATTGAAATCTACACTATTACCGTTTACTTGTCATTTGAAAAGATAGCCTTGACTATATTTTATATGCAGTCACCTTATACATGTATGCTGCAACGGAAAGCCATCTGCTGAAAACTCCATCATGCTTTCCTAAAATAATTTTGAGGGAAAAGAGTGCGCGTATCTTGTCAGGACCACGCGCCATTTATCCGACCTCTAATAAGGTCACGTGACCTCAGAACACCTGGCCGTGTCAATGTACTCACTTGCCATGCACACGCGAGCGCCAACAAAACTAGTGACGATCAGCATAAACGACAGCACGCAGCATATTGTCAAAACAACTACTGCAATTTGAAGAAAAGGCTCTCAAGATGAAGAAAGAACATTATTTCCTCCAAGCATCGATATTCAAAGTTCAAGAAAATACGGTGTTTTCAATCGGGTTCGAACTCACAGGATCAAGCCACCGAGCGGAGAAGCAACAGACAGACCACTCGGCCAAATCCCAAACCTCAAAGTATAGCGGTTCAATAACCGAGCTAAGATTGGGTGAACAGTGTTATTTGGACGTGTTTATTGACGAATCTTTTCCTCATCATAATTCGCAATTATACTGGTAAGTCAGACTGTGCATTCTGTGTTCAAAAACATTTAACACGATTGGAACTAATTCGGGATAATTGAATGGTGAAGTAGTGTCGATTTAATCCGCAAATGTAGCGTCATTCACTTTTCTTTTTAAGTTACACACTTATTTTTATGAGTAATTTGTAATATTGCAACATTCAGCTGTAGCGCACCTAACACTTTTGAGAAATTTGAAAAAATGAAAATCCAATTATCCCAAATTAGTTCCAATCGTGTTATTTCAGTAAATCTCAGATGAAGCTGTCGGAAAACAGGCACACTTACGTATTGTAAAAACAAATCTCCATGTACTTGCCAAATTGTCGTGGACCTTATACTTCCCCCACAGTATCAATAACATTCATGCTCCAAGCATAATGAAATGTTTGATTGTCCAAAACGGGAGTATTTTGAATCTTGTCAAGTGATATTTTCACCTTTGGTTCTTTTCCCATGGTCATAATGACAGCAAAGTTGCCAAGACTGTCACACACACACTCCACAAAACTCCATTTACTATTTTGAACGTGAACGATCACTCTGCAACCGTCGGTATGCCGTATACTGAGAGAGAGAGAGAGAGAGAGAGAGAGAGAGAGAGAGAGAGAGAGAGAGAGAGAGAGAGAGAGAGAGGGGGGGGGAAGTAGTGACATCACAGTTAGATCTCGGAAATCTTCAGTGTAACTATTTTAGCTGTCTACATACCCATGGCTAGTTCCAAGGTCCATGTATGAGCATTGTGGAGAGTATCCTTCCTGTGGATGAAGATCAAATCAATCTGTTTTTTGTAATGATATTTCGAGCTGAAGTCCACAACTCGTTAATTAACGAATCGGCAATGTATTCTTACTTTCTTTACGACCTGTATTTAGTTCTTATTTTTTTACCTTTGCTCTACACCCATGTACGTTCTCTGTAGATTACATGTCACTGCCACATTTGAGTGAAATATTTGTTCCATAAAACATTCGATGGTGTTCGTACCGTTAGAAGTATGAATTTTAACGATAAAAAGTACTATTTCCCCAATGATGTAATAGGATGTCTTTTCTGCATATTATTGAGAATGAAACATTAACTGGCTGTCCCTATTTATACCATCTGGATTTCGCTGAGTGCGTACTTGATAGTGCAGCATCCTTCCATATTTCGATGTATCTCCACTCTCTGTGTTGACAATATCATCTATAATTTGGGCAGGCAGCCTGAATTTACCGCACCGCCAACTGATCTTCCCGGAGCTGTATCAGTCTACAATAAACACCTCACAGAAATCCTTCAAAAACATGCTCCCCTCAAGAAGAAAATTGTCACTGTGCGTCATGACACCAAATGGTATACTCAAGATATTCATAACGCAAAGAAAAGAAGAGGAAAGCTGAACGTATGTGGCTGAAAACCAAGCTGGAAATTCATCACCTGATCTTTTGTGAACAGTGTCATCTTGTCAGCCAAGCCATTAGAAATGCTAAAAAGTCATACTACAACAACCTCATTGCAGACAACTCGGATGACCAGAAATCGCTTCTCCGGATCTTCTCTTCTCTATCAGGTAAACCAAAAGCTAATACTCTACCTGTCCACACTTCAATCAAAGAACTTGTAGAAGAGTTCAACCATTTCTTCGTCGCCAAAATTTGTAATATCCGTTCCAGCCTGGAATCTATCACTACATCAACAGACTTTGATTTCCTTGAAGTTGTCACCGCATCATCGTTTTCTACATTTCATCCTGTAAGCAAGGACAGTATCATGAAGATCATGTCCAGTTCACCATCAAAGACATGTCTGTTAGATCCTATTCCTACTTCACTTCTCAAGCAATGTGTTGATAAACTCATGCCAATTTTAACTGTTATCATCAACTTATCACTCACTACTGGAACTGCACCCCAATCACAGTTGTCTCACCGATTCTAAAGAAGTCGTCATTAGACAGTAATATCTGCAAAAAATACCGACCAGTTTCAAACCTCCCATTTCTATCCAAAGTCATCGATAAGGTTGTTGCATCTCAACTGATCACATATCTGGGCATCAATTCACTACTGGAACCACTGCAGTCAGCATACAAGAAACATCATAGCACGGAAACAGCACTACTCAAAGTTCATAACGACATCTGCACTGCAATGGATAGAGGTCAGTGTGTACTTCTCATTCTGCTCGACCTGTCTGCTGCTTTTGACACCATTGATCATGATATACTCATCACCAGATTATCCAAACTTGGCATCACCGGCATCACATTACAGTGGTTTTCATCATACCTAAAGAAACAGAACCCAGTCAGTATCCATACATGGTTGTCAATCAGAGCCTCAACATCTGCAGTTCGGAGTACCTCAGGGTTCTGTACTTGGCCCTCTTCTGTTCTGCATATACATCCAACCTCTTAGTCAACTCATCCGTCACCTTAATATTGATTTCCACCAATATGCCGATGATAATCAACTATACCAGTATTTCTCCCAATCTGACACATTAACCACAGTTAGCAAGATGGAATCAGCAGTTCAAGAAATCAAAACCTGGATGAAACAAAACAAACTGCAACTAAATGACAGCAAGACAGAAGTCCTGTTTATCCGGTCACAGTTCAACCGCCTGCCTCGTCCCATCGACCACATAAACATGGATCCTCCTGCATTCAACCCACAAAATCAGCCCGCAATATTGGCGTTACTTTTGACCATCAGCACAGTCTACAACACCACATAGCCTTGACCTGCAGATCCATTTATCACCACCTTCGCATAATAGGTCGCATTCGCCACTATCTTACCGACGAAGCCTGCAAAATGCTTGTTCATGCCCTCATTACCACAAGACGCGATTATTGCAACTCATTATTATACGTATTACCTGCCAAAGACATCTTACCACTTCAGCACGCCCAGAACATTGCAACTAGTATAGTGTCACGTACCAGGAATTCAATCATATCACACCTGTTCTTATAAATCTACATTGGTTACCAGTTGTCTTCAGAATCCAGTACAAGAGTCTACCCATCACCTGCAAGGCACTTCATGACAGCACTCCAACATATATATCAGACTTAATCCACTGTAAACCTGTATATCTGGTGAAATGACAAGGATCTTCTTCATGTTCCACAATGCAGACTGGAAACTTATGGTGAACGTGCCTTCTCGCGTGCTACTCCACTTAACTGGAATAATTTACCCTTAGAAATACGGCAGTCTTCCAGTCTGGACAATTTCAAGAAGAGCATCAAGACCCATCTCTTCGAAAGAGCCTACTGACACCTTGCCATAACTTTGTACAGCGCCATTGAACACTAATTCGTAGTGAATGCTGGCGCTCTATAAATTCTTCTGATTGATTGATTGATTGATTGTGGTCGCTCTGTACGATGCAGCATGTGGTCAACACTTTCTTTCTACCTAACTTCATTGTAAGGGAAAGCGGATAAATATTGTTTATCTCCTCTGTAACTGTAACGCATCACTTTTTTATCCAACCATAATTGAGCCATCTGAGAAATGGCGCAGTATGTGTCTATAGGATGGCCTACCCTTATCCCATAGCATACATTTCATCAGTAAGATTTCACAAGGTTTGTCGATATACATGCAGCGACCTCGATTGATGATGAAGGGAACCAGATTTTTCTTATGTTTCATTATAGCTGTAAACGGTTAGTTAGTTAGTTAGTTAGTTAGTTAGTTAGTAAGTTAGTTAGTTAGTTAGATGGACAGATAGATAGATAGATAGATAGATAGATAGATAGATAGATAGATAGATAGATAGAGAGAGAGATAGATAGATAGATAGATAGATAGATAGATAGATAGATAGATAGATAGATAGATAGATAGATAGATAGATAGATAGATAGATAGATAGACGAAATAGATATGTTCAGGAGAGTCGCAAAGAAAGTATCTCAGAAAAAGACAAAGACAAACCTGTCTGAAAAGAATGTTTACTCTAGTAGTTATGATTCCGGCTCCATAAATCGAGCCGCAGACTTTCTTTTGAACAAAATGTGCCCCTTTCCTAGGGAACCATTTGAACATGAAATCCAAGGTGAATAACGTCTAGATGGTGTTGTTTCAAAGGCTCCGTCCTCAGGGCAGAATTTACCCATAGTCCCTGAAATAATCACAAAGCACGGATACATAAAGAATCCAATAATATCTATCGGAGTTGGTATTTGAGGAAAGTGTTTGCAGTAACTATCAATACCTTACCTGTTTCATCGTTGTGGATGTCATCTTCTGTCGACGAAAATTTTGGAACACAAAGACCGCGCTCCTCTTTGTAGCCATGGTGACAAACAGATCTGTAGCTACCAACTGTACTGCTGCACCGTCTATTCAAATCACACGCATTGTGGCCACCACACATTCATTCACGTCTGTCAAAGACAAAAACCATGAACCGTCAATGGAACAAGCCATTCGCCATATGTTCATCATTCAAACAGTTAGAGAAAACATGAATTGGCTAGTTTGTTCCTTACCCGTACACAGGTGTTGTTGATGAAAGTCAAAAGAGCCATCGTTACGTGTACTGGACATTGGCGGTACTTGTCTGAAACTTGATGTAGTTTTCAATGACATATTAGCAGGTTTAAGCCCATCTGGACATATGAATGTCAAAGTCGTTCCATGCTGTGTTTCAATCAATATCCCAGGCGCGATCTTCTCAACGTGTAGAGAGCATGACTTTGCGTTGACATCTGATGATATAGGACTTGTTAGTGGTAAAATATCCGAGTGAGTGTCATCAGATGCTAGTTTGTTGTCACGTGATGCTGTCGGAGTTGGCAGTGGCTCTAAATAGTGAACTGAAAACAAGGTGGGAGAACGACAAGTTCAAATTCCTTATTTTCATGCGATCAATAGCTTTCGTTGACGAGGACAACTTTTGTTGAAAATCGAATCAAAAACAAAGAAGGGAAAATAAGGAGACACTGATGTTTTAGTTTCACCACATCCTTACAAAGTACGGATAGGCTCTCTCATTTATTTCAAATTTCTCATTTATAACAAATCCGTCATGCGATGTAATTGTTTGCATAAAACATGTTACTGCCAGATAGTTGTAAGTGCATGAGCTGGCTCTCCTACCGTCAACCCTCTTCCCCCTCTTTTCTTCCTCAACCCTCTCCCTCTCTCTTCCCCTCTCTCTTGTGCTGGCGCACATTGGAGCGCCTCTCACCATAAGGCACCC
>LD345745.1:49617-63127 GCA_001465055.1 Ptychodera flava
GAGAGCAAAGTATTGCATTAATGTGAGATGCAATTTAGTTTATGAAAGATTTTATATCAAAAAACGTGCGAGAGTTGTAACTGTAATTATAGCGGGTCGTTGATACATGTCAAGTAGCTGCTTTGTGACATCCTGCGACCATAAAGGTCAGCAAAAGAAGATACTTTTATTGGGCAGTTCATGACAATGGTATGTTTCTCGAGGGTCTATGGCTCAAACAAGATGCAGATAATCTTTATGCAAATTTAGAAATAGGAGGAATGTAGCAGTCGTAAAGTTATTGCAAAGTGATGACCTTTTGCTGAGCGGTACCAATTTGATGCCTTTTAAGGTGTAGTCAATAACCTTAATTAGCTAAAATAATAAAAACAGTCTGACTCGTTGGTTTGTTGACTTTAGGTCAGAGGGAAAAAAAAGCTTTTTCATCCAATTTTTGGACCAAGGTTCAGAAGCGGCGAGCGAATATTTTTTTAATTTTATTTTTTTAGCCCAAAGGTAACCGCAGTCCCTCGGACTTTTTGCCGGGACGCAGACAAGGCAAAATAATCCTTTCCCCTTTTATAGGCTAACCAGAAATATCTCAGACAAGATACTCTGATACTGGTTATTGAATTCAACACTATATTTCTCAAAAATAACATAATAACATAACATAATAACATAACAATAACAGTGCAGACACGTCGGAAGTCTCATTCAGAATCCCACATGCCCGCGAAAACCTGACGAAGTGTGGGGCGCCGCCAGCGGCGGTATTAAATTATTTGCAATGCAGAAGTTATGAATTTGCCGAAATAAAAAAAAATTCAAATCGGGCAAAGTAGAAGCGGCGATTCCAATGACAGTTTATTTTTTTTCTTTCTGGCCTTAAGGTTATGACGGTGTAGTCAATTAGAAATAGAAAACAGCTTTACAATTTAGTCGCTCAGAACGCATATACAGATTGGCAAAGCATAGCATTTCCTCCTAGCAGGTCAAGTAAATTTACAACTCGAGCAGCGTCTCGTAAAGTACTGGGATCCATTACCCTCCAACAATATTTTAAGATAGCAAAGGTCATAACAAGTATGCTTCTGCAGCCAAGTTCTCAATGACAGTTCTGTTTTCCCAAGGTCACGTTTTCTCCCAGCTGACTTCATGATATTTAAGCAGTTGTTATCATACAATGTCATGAAACACTTTTACGTCACAATAATGTGCAATTGATTACAAATCCGGGAAAAATACATTGTATAGTTCAAGCGTCTGAGGTCGTGGAGCGCACGAGCGCCCGCATATGGCTGAATCTTTCAGCAGAGTACGCCTTGCTCCACTGGTCGTAGTCGACTATGCTCTTTGTTACTGCTATACGTCGTTCATTTACCAACTTTACAACGTTGCCAGAATATCGTATTAGGTCTGTGGCAGCCCTGATAACTTGTTTGGTAGTTAATATTGTGGGCAACTCTAAAATTTCAAATGTATGCACGTTTCGAATTTAATATTTAAAGCTGCAAGCAACATTAGTGGGGCCCAAGCGTGATGATAATTTGTGACAAAAGCAACTATTAGTCAAGTTTGTTAGCTGTGAATGTTTGATCCTTACTACTCCATATGAAAGACTACAAGTTGTCGAGACTTATTGGTCCGCCTCCAATTACTCAATTAATATACTTGTTCTGAAAGTGATTTATAGCCAGTCTGAGAGTGTGTATCTTATGATGTCTATTAATGCTATTCCTGTAATTGTTGCCGTGCCAAGATACAAGAAATTGTGTCAAATGGCATCAAAATGTTTGAAGAAAATATTAGGCGTATTAACATGAACCAAACTTCTAGTACTTGCATTTACTGAGATACATGAAAGTACCTCAAAGGTCAACCAAGGTCATCTTACTTACGAAGAAAAATGTGTCATACGGGTTATAATCCAACAAAAAAGGACTGTAGCCTTTATAGTTGCTTAGATACGTGAAAGTAGGTCAAAGGTTATCCCATATGTCGGAGCAAATAGTTTGTCTCATACTGATCATCATCCAACACAAACCAGAACTGTAGCCCTTATTTGCTGAGATACTCAAATGTAGGTCAAAAGTCAAATGATTCGAAATTTTTCGATAAAACGTTTTGTCTCCCGCTTGTCATCATCGAACAAAAATCATATCTATAGCCGTTAGAGTTGCTGAGATATGTGAAAGTAGGTTCTAAAGCCACCTCAAGTCATTCTGGCCTTTTTTCGAAAAAAATCTTGCGCAATGTCATCCATATGCAAAAGAAAACAGTAGGTCTAAAGAAACCTAAAGTCATACTGATATTTTGGTAAAAAGATATTGTGCAATATCGTCAAGTGCAAGAGAAAACACCCCCCTGACCCTTGTAGTCATTGAGATTCGTGACAGAAAGTCAAAGGTCATCCTAGGCCATCCTACATCGTAGAGAAAAAAGTTTGGTCCTATACCTATAAATATCCAACAAAACAAAACCCATTGCCGTTGTAGTCACTGAGTTACGTGACACTAGGTCATAGGTCATCACAAAAATGGCAAGAAATTTTGGTGCCAGGCTTTTCTCTTTGGTCTTGTTTCTGATGAAGCAAATTTCCTAATATTATTTAATGGTTGACTTACATTTTTAGTAAATAGTGCAAAAAAGAGCAACCGATTTTAACACCTTTGGCAAACTTGCTAGCACTCCTACTGATATCATCTGAACAAAAGACTGAAAAATTGTTTTGCCCTGTATTTTTGAGAATTTTGCCATTTTAAGGATTCAAATCCAATATGACTGCCAAGGTCATGTAACCAGTTGAAGTCTAAGCGCACCTTGCACTACTACTTCCTACCGCCGAACAAGGTGTGAAGTTTGGAAATGATATTAGCAGTAGTTTGAGGACGAATTACAGAAGCAGAAGAGGTAGAATTCGAATCAAACCCATAGCGGCGCATACCCGGTGGTCTTGGGCCCCTAACAATAATTTTGTCATGGGACTATGATACCGTACAATTTATTCGAGAAGAGCGTATTTTGTAAAGTGCTTATTACATTCACCAAGGAATTCTGAATTGACTATGAAATATTATTTCTGATATCCCTTGCCCAGATAATACAGTCAATCCGGAGAAACCTGGTTTATTGCCCAGTCGAAGTGCAATTGAAGATTACTGCGGGAGGTTAGTATGCTGTATGTTTTTGTGACTCTGAGACAATGCGAGTATTTGATTATTATATAGTTCATAATAGTATGGTGTTGCAATTTATGTAGAAACACGCCTTGGGGACAGATATTCTGACTCTGAAACTTTGACAATGTTTTTTAGTCTACCACTTGTGGGGAGGGGGCTCATTTTAAAGCTTATGGAGTAATTAAAATTTCAACGGCTTAGTTTTGAGTTTTGTGAAAATGGGGAATTTCATTTTCCTTCATAGAGATAACACAGGCATGGAGGCCATTTTTATCTCAAATATCGTTAGACATTGGTTTGTTTCTCATCAGTACCAATATCTTCAAGGTGACCCATGATTTTGATTTTTGGTTTTGAAAGACAATGGCTGAAAATTTGCATGAGGAAAGCTTGAGAAAAGGTTTAAGTCTTTCGTTTTCGATCCTCGACCTACTTTAATGGTTTTTGCCTGTTTATATTCTTCAAAGTAGTTTCTACCTTATGTTGTCAAGTTCTTGAATTACTGATCTTGATAATTTGTTCCACCCACTTACAATGGCTACTATATATGACGTGACAATTGAACATAAGAGGCAGAGTTGATGTTATGATGGAAGCAAAAGCATAAACCAGTTGAAGACTATGACTTTTTATATCCCTGTAGGTTTTACAGCCGTGATAAATAGTTTTTCTGCCAATACTACCGACCAAAGATGATGAATCCAGCCCCTCTTCCGTTGTATCAAGTTGGAGGATATGATACCAACATGCTGAAGAAAATTGAAAGTGACATCGTTGGTATGAAAGAAAAAATTGATTTCATGTATGAGATGTGGACAAATTCCAGCAGTGGGGAGGGAGAGAAATACTCTTTGAAACCAGAAGCCCTATTTCATCATTCGCCAATTCCTAAGGCATGCCCCTTGGGAAAATTGCTCGACCAAAACACCATGTACAACGTAGAACTAGAATCATGCAGAGCTGAAATATCTATTCTTCAGGGTGAACTAGAAAGAGAGAAAAGTGAGCGCAAAAAAATCGAAAAACTTCATCTTGAGACAGTAAATCAAAAACGTCAAGAGAAGGACAGAACATCTTTTGTTGTCACCCCTACCCCTGAATTTGAAATTGCAGACGGACCTACAAAATCGAAAGAAGAGAGTGGTATGTATGTGATTAGATGCGAATCTCCTTCAGGAAGCTGCAAGGAAAGCTGTGAAGATTTGCGAATGATAACAGAAGAAAACCCCAAACAGGAAAACAATGACAGCCCATCACACCGTGACAGAGAAGCCAATGCCCGTTTAGATGCTTTTGATAAACAGAATGTGGACAATGGAAAATCAGCTACCATTGACAAACAACAATTGTACGATTGCACGAGATTAGCGAGTAGTAGTCAAAAAAACAAACAAGTAACGCCATCAATGAGGAAGAAATTTGAAAAGAATCAAAAATCTGAAAAAGTGAATCGATCTCCAGCTTCGTCCAACGCCGAGAGTTGTGAGGAACGAGACGCCTCTCTTGAACAGATAACTAGTGGAAATACTATCTGCGATGAAGTACAGACGTTCTCTGGAAGAACCGATGAGAAAATTCGGTCACAGATTGATACGTCATTCAACACTTCACAAAGTGAAGCTGCATACAGTGAAAATCTGTCTGACATTGATGACACTGGAAAAGCTATTACAGAGGCATCATCGAGAAGTCAGAGTAGGCTAAGCCATCAACAGTCCAATTCATCCAGTTTAGATGATGAACCTTGCAAAAACCGAGAACAGCCGAACAGTTGTGTTTATCAGAACATCATGCATAACATGGAAGATCAATCACAGTGTGCCATCGATATCGCTCAGAGTGATTTTTCCCAAGACGAAACGTCAGAAGGTTTCGCCAAAGGTATGACGATACCAACGGAGTCTGCCAAATCAGGACACCAACCACCCGAGACATGCATGGATGACACAACAGACCAGCAAATCATTATTCAGCCTAACAGCACCGTTGCACAGATTTTAATGCAGAGTAAGGAAGTTTCTGCAAGAGTTCAAGATTCTACTCATCAATGCGATGACAAGGATGGAGATCATGGTGAAGAAAACAGCGAAACGGCAAGCCGTCAGAGTAGTCTCGGAAGCTCCACACTCTCATCTCTGCCTGAGTCAGATTATGAAGAAACCCAACAGGAAGATATAAAGAAGCACAACATTACTACATCTCAGCCGCACTTTAAACGAGATCAAACGCTTAGTGACCAAACTTCTGTTCAAAAGGAGTCCCCTGCTTGGACCATGGAAACTGTGCAGAGTAAACCGCCTGTGAAACATTCAACAATGGGGGAGCGCGAAAAGAGAAATTTCAAGACATCAAACCAAAATTGTAAAACAGCCTCGAAAATAAAACAGCCAGTGGATAATAAAACAGTAAGAGTCAAGCCTCAGAACAAGGTATCAGACCAGAAAACGCCAAGAGGGAGTTCGATACCAATAGCCGCAGCATGGAAAGCTGGAAGACGTATGCCCACGCGCCACATGGAATCAAGCGGGGCTATTGGTCTGCCAAAGCAATCACAAAATGTCGGAGAATGGAAAGCATCTCTTGCTTCACAGCCAAAGGGTAATTGTCACGGGCAACGTAAAAGCAAGTCGGTTAGAGTGTCCCCTCATCAAACTTTGAACGCAAGACACGGAAGAGCAGCTTGCACTCCAAGTGAAGTTGATTCCAGTGCAGATCCTGATCAATGGCGTGAGCATGACAGAGGGAATATAGGACAGCAACTGGAATCAGCGTCACCCACGAAGTCTCAAACCATGAAAGAAACGACAGTCATTCGAAAGGCTTCCATTCCAGGAAGCAACAGCAGGAGCAGTGACAAACATCGACAACCAGGATTGCTTGACAGAAATTTGGGTAATTACAGTGATCACGGGGACAAACTAAAATATGATGAAGGTAAAAAAATATCTTTGTATACTCTTAACACAAAGCCCGGTGAAAGGAAATATTGCCTTTAAACTCTCTGTGTTTTTGTCAATACTTGTTCCGTATGAATAATATTACACTATATTTTCGAGTATAAATCAAACGACTCGACCGAAAAATGATTACACAATAAATGTATATATTCAAAGAAATTTACGTGATGGGACTGTTGCCAAGGATTAAACGCATGTATATAAAAAACTTATGTATCTACCTACCTACATACCTTCACTTAATTATATCTATCTATCTATCTATCTATATATCTATCTATCTATTAGTCTAGTTTGACTTTTCATATGTTTCTCAAATATAGATATTGCAAATCGTGATCTCCAGTCAATAGCTGACAAGATAGGAAAAGACTGGAAAAGATTGCTACGAGCGCTAAATATCGATGAATCAGACTTAGAAGAGATAGAAGAATCTTACAAAGCGTTAAAAGAGCGGGCATTTCAGGTAAGTGTGTGGATGAATAATATCGATGGCAAATGTTTAAAAGAGTATGTATGTATGTATGTATGTATGTATGTATGTATGTATGTATGTACGTATGTACGTATGTATGTGCCTTTACAAGTTAACAAGCCCTCTAAGATGGTTGTCTCTATATTTCAGGGACTTCTGCATTGGAAGCGTAAACTTGGTAGTGATGCAACCTTGAATGGGTTAAAGGCGGCCCTCGATCGCGTGGCCCGTAGAGATCTAAGAGAAAGTTTAGAGGTCATCGAACTAACATAGACGGTACAGCATATCTTCCGGCAAACTGCAGCGTCCATTCAAATTTTGGTAGCTAATACCACGAGGGAACGTTTTACTGATGCCTTCAGCTAGTGTGAAAACATTTTGAAGTCTCTTCGTGTATAAGAATCTATCATTATCTTGTATCTTTCATACTTCACAGTCATGTGTACGGAAAAGAACACATGTTAGGAACCTCAGTCTCGCTGGTTTATCGACTCTGAACCCGTAGAAAGGTATTAGGAATGCCCTATCTTTGAAGGATTATCCAAATGATGACATGTCTCTTTGAACATTCAGATCTAGACTTATTTTGTCGGAAAAGACAAAAAGCAGATCATGCATATTTATTTTCATGATTTGACATTGTTCACAATACCAGTGGTAAGTGAGGTAAGTTTTCACGTTTCCTTGACTGTTCACTATGGCAACACCATCGATAAACGTAAGGCATGATAGCTTTTCCATTGTTTGTATTCTTTCAACAGCGACAATATGTTTTTATTTCGAAGATTTCAAAATGTGAAGTTTCGTAAAAATAAAGGATTACCCGTACATGTAATAAGTTTTTAATCAAAAAAGTAATTAGGATTTCAAATTTACAACGCATCATTGATTCCAATGTAGAAGTATGTCTTACCGATTAGGAGAAAATTTTTTCTCTTTTATCATATATAGTGGGTTTTTTATACAAGACGGGTTGATCTTTGTTAGAATATTTTTATTTTGTGTTGCTCTTATTATCAGATTTTGAATGTAATTTTATTCTTTATGAAATCAGATTTTGGATATGATGGCTCAGCAAAAAAGGAACTGTCTAACCCCTAACCGTGCACTTAGCTTGAGTTTTGCAGATATCCGTGAAAATAGTATTTCTGTACGGCAAACAATATTTGGACAAGACAAAATTTCCGAAATACAGTGTCATATGGTTCTCAAGATTGTCAATTAGCTTTATTAAGAATCACTTGTTTCCAAGGGTGATGGAATAAATCGCAAGTGTTATAGTTATCATGCCTATGATTAGAGTTGCACATAGTCTCACTTAAAGGGATACAGTCGTCGGAGCTGCGCTCAAAGGTCGTATGGGACCCATGCGACCAATGGCAACACTGTATCCAAGGTACGATGGTGATTGATGAAAGTTAAAACATGTCTGTCATAATCAACATTGTATAATTTAAATGTTGCAGCTATGATGATGAGGTGCATCTAGATATCGCGTACGAAATACCTTAACAAGAAACTCGGACATGCGCAGTTCTGACGACGATTTTCCCCTTAACTATAATCAATGTAATCTTGAAACATACAAAAAACCGAGAGTCCTTTTTAGCCTACGCAAGATTGCCCTCGATTATTGTTGAAATGTATAAGGGCATTGGACACGAGTATACTGCAATGCACCTACAATGCATTAATTTCTTCATGTTTATGTCATATTATATTGGGAAGTCAGATTGCAAATATTTTAAATGAAAACAAATATTAGTTTAACTAGAATATTGCAATATTGGTATTGTTGTGGTTCTTGTTGATAGACACAATGATGATAGTTGATAAAATCGATAACTTTTGTCTGACATGGTATGCTTTCGGCAAGACGATGGATAGCCTAATGTGTTTCAACCATCTGCAAGGTCTTCATTTCTTTTACATTTTTTTCTGGCGATTTTCGATGTGTAAAGCTGCAGATAACCATAAGTAATTCACTTATATCAGTATTACTGCTGACGGGTACAAAGGTTACTCACCTTCCATCGATACGCACAGAATACATATACTGCAGTGTCAATGACACGATTATAGTTTCTTTGCAGCAATCATTTTACTTAATGTTTATTGAGAATGTGTTTAACCTTAAGAAGGCTACTTGTATGTTGCCGAAAAGTTGGTGTTACTTAAATAAACTTAACTGAAGATTGGAGACCGGATGAACCGCCTCGTTCTGTACTCGTCTCGTCTGCTATTGTTTGGGCGTGTTCCCAAACTCCACTCAAAACTTCGATGGTTGTTGTTGGACTCTCTGTCTTCACGACACTACAATAATGTGCCTCGGGAATACAAATGTGGTGAGGGCATATGACTCTGCGTGTTTCAGTCGGCAGAATGCTATTACGATCTGCGCACATAACACTGCACCGTTGGCACATTGAAATTGATAATTTGACTCCTTAAATGTTGTTTACACACCAGATTCTGTGCAGGGGTAAATGTTTGAAATTGGCATGGATATAAGTACCTAAATTTTGAAATATGCTTTATTGTTTGCACACAACCTTTAAAATTGTACTTTCGTCAAAATAATTATTTCTGTGTACGCAATCAACTTTGTTTAATTTAACCCGGCATAAATGACACGATGAAAAAGTTCATATAAGACTAGCTATATCTGTTAAGATTGATTTGCCTGAATGCCTTTCCCCTACCTCATTGTCAAACTTTTAGTACCCTCATGATAGTCAAATGTTGCTCTTTTCTAACCCATTTCCACACTTTGGCAGTCAGCATTACAGTGTTCACAAGCACAAACTGAAAATGATTGTCAGTCATTGAAACACTGCTGTTTCATTGGATAACCGCATTAAACTGGTTCATGAAAGATATGTTTTCTGCCCTGATCAGAGTGATTTATCGTTATGATTTGCATTGAGTGAAAAGTTGAAGCGCCCCCCCCCCCCACCTTGCAGTACTCTGGAATTCTCGAGGCCCCCTTCTTGAACACCCTGGGCTATTTTTCTTACCCTCTCCCATTTTCTCTTACGCCTCCCCCTGCCTTTTATAATACTTGTTCCCTAACAGCGTCATACTCTTCGAGGGTCATCAAACGGTGTGACATGCTCTTCAGAAATGCACCGTGTGATATCGCACTTGTTTTTGCACAAATCTCAGTACATTCTCCGCAGTATTTCATAGATACACACTCCCTGTAATCCTGACACTTTCAGCCTTGTGACCACTGCTTTGGTTGGGGGGGGGGCAGCTTCAACACTTCGTTGAAAAACCAATTTGCGTCAGTATCAGCTACAGGAAGTTCGTGTGAACGCCAACACATTTGGCAGGTGTTAGCGCCCCTTTTGTCAGCCAACTTATCTAAAGACGGGTCACAGAAGCTTAGTCACGGTACTAGATGCAGTAAAATGTCAGCATTCTTGTACCTCTCAGACTGACTAATTGCACAGGTACAAGGTAGGGGGAATTTCACTCTTTGCTGCCATTGCTTTGACATTTCTTACAGTACTACCTCTATGTACCATGTGCATGTCCCAGGTATCGAGTCTGGTATGATGTTAATTGAACCCATGTTAGCAAAAATTGGGTCCATCGCCGTTGTGTGGAAACAGAGTCTTCACAGTACGATACTATTATTTAGATTTATGACAGACCCATAAAAAGGATTCAGAAGTGTTGCAACATTTTATCAGATCGGAACTCGTGACCTAGGGGCGTAACAGGCTTGCAAGGGGGCGTTTGGTTATTAGGTGGCATCTGAAATTGGAACGCTGTGTACATTACTTTGGCTAATGTTTTGTTTTTCATTGAGTATAGTTGAGGATGGTTAATTATTGTAAAATGCCCTTCCACCAGCAGTCAAAATGCCTTGCTGCACTGTACGAAGACTTTGAGCAAAAAAGGTAGTTATTCTCCGTATAATTTCGTTTTCGAAAATCATTTTACTGCAATCAAAATACAAGATATATGTGTCTTATTAGTGAGGGTAGCTTGCTAGACCGTTGTGCTCTCTAAGCAATTTGGAAACTAATTAGTGTATGTTAGTGGTATCTGCCTGAACATGAACAAATCATTCTGTATTTGTCGTTTTGACCTGCCAGCAAAGTTTTCACACAATTAATTTTTTATATAAAAAACTCGAATAAATTAATTGAAAGCATGATGTCCAGGGACCAACAATAGAAGCTGGATAGCCTGGGTTTTAGCTGTGATACAAAGTTAGTAATATACACTGAAGAGCAAAACATGGCCGTAGAATTAAGGTTTGCTAAAGGGGAATCTTCGATTTTGTGAAAACGACAAGAATATGTTATTGATACACAGCAACCTAGTCATCGGGCACACTCTGAGAAGCAATCTTATGTAGAAACTGACATATACGGTGTGGGTGATAGCAAAAGCAATATTTCAAGTCCTACAAAGATGTGTTCGTATTATGAATATGCTGATTTCGTAGTAGGTGAAATAGGCGCCAGCACAAGCAATGAAGAACTTTTGAACTTTTGGAGACAAAGTATAGCGTATACACTAGATCTGGAATTAACGAGGTATTGGATAAGGTTCCTTTCCCCCGATATTGTTGTGAAAACAAGTGTATATTTGTTTCGGTAGAGGCTATTGTTCCAGTTGAATTTAGATGCACTGCCAGGCCAGGATGCCCATCAGGCAGTGATGCATGGCCGAATACTGGTTATTTCAACAATACATAGAACCAGGGACCTTGCTGCGGGGTTTATGAATAATGCAGATTTTTGTTTTATGCTTTCAAGAGACGGAGCGATAACTCCAAGACAGTGTGATAATTTTGTTTGTTTTGATTTTGTTTCATTTCAAGTTTCATTGTTCTGTGCCTACTGACTATATTGTACATGTGTTATTTATTGGCACAATGGGCCGGTGGCCTGTAGCGTCAATAAAGATACATATTTCAATTTCAATTTCAATTAACACCAAAATATCAACAAAGTCCCCAATATTTAATCTAGCAATGTCAAAGGGGTATGTGCGCATACTCTGCAGTTTCGGACTGATCACGCTTTCGCCGCGTCGTCGTGTTGCTATGGTCACAAAGTTTGCGACCTTGGACGTGTTGGAGCATCAGCTAATTACCATAACACGCGACGCTCACGACTGTCATTTAGTGCCTTCACATTGTCATTTTAGCGTTACTGACACTGGATGAAACTTCGCCATCGTCATGCCGAAGTACAAGCTCACCTACTTAGTGTTTAGAGGACGTGGAGAAGTCATCCGGCTACTCTTCGCTGCCGCCGGGGTAGAGTTTGAAGATGTTCGAGTGACGTTGAAAGACTGGCCGGCGATGAAGGAAACAGACCCGGAACGCAAAAGTAAGAACTTTACGTTGATTTGGGTGACAGTCCTTGTGGCGGAGATGAGAGGGTTCACAAATCCAACTAAAATCAGATGTAGAGAGATGGCGAGTCCTTACATCCTTAGTCTTCACTGCATCGTAACATTTTCTATATACATGTATGTAGCATCACAGTTTGAGAGTTCAAAGGCCAATATAGACGTTTCGAAGGAATATCATCCATAATAAGGGCTTGCCTACACACTTGTAGTGGGCAGTTTCGAAAGAATATCAAACAAGGCAGTAAATCGTATAAAACTAGTTTTATAGCTGTCACAGTTGCCGCGAAATATGGTTGTCGTACGGTTCGACGAATGAAGGTCACACATTGAGTGCAGTGACCTACGCGTTGATGCAAGAATTGTGTGGTCTTCAGAAACCGATCAAGTGGAACGTATTGTCGCTATGTTTGCGATTCTATCTTTTTGTTCACGTACGCGTTCGTCTTTTAGTCGCCTGTATACATTATTATCATATTCCAAAAATGGTAACCCTGACGCAATAGTACATAGGACTTTACAAGTTAGGCCAAAGTAATTAAATTCTTTGTTTTGCGTCCACTCTAAATGGGAAAAGGTACGCAGCAAATAAAAAATTGTAACAATTTTTTTGTTCAGAAAATCTAAGCGGTTATGTCCTAAAATTTCCCATTCAAATACACTGTGTGTATTTTTTATGAAAACCTAGACGGGTAAGGACGCAAAACAAAGAATTTAATTACTAAGGCCTTATTTTGTTGCCTTGCGTCAAACGATGCCCATGAGGCGCCGAAAGTAAAATATTTAGTTTACACATTTGAAAGCGTTTTTACAGGGTTGAGTATGTCTGCCCATCATCTTTGGCTGGTTATCGAATACATTAGCGATATCATCCTTACAGCGTTTTAAAGGCAACGAGGCTTGGTGATGATCTGAACAGCACACACAATAGTATCGCTACTCTGCAAGACATTTCCAAATATCAGTCAGCAAGCCTACTCTGTACATGTATACGTTTCGCCGTATTTCGTATTATTCCCCCTCTGTCAAAGAAATATTCCTTTCTCTGTTTTCTCTGAAGCAAAGCAGGCTGAGAAAAACAACAGCACAAAAGAGAAATGCAGATAATATGGACTGAGTACAGCGAGTTGTCTCTCCATATTCATCCCGATAACAATTCATGTTTGTCTTCTTCGTTTGTCTATCTCTACTTGCCCATGAATGACCTTCCCTGTCCATTAGTCTATTGTACTATTTCCGTGGCTGTTCTTTTCCCCCCTGATTTTTGCTTCTGTAATACGCAGTCATTTTACGCAAGTACTCCGACAACATGGCGAATACATAGAACATAATAGTATGTATTATTGCAGTTCTCTCTCGATATATAGACAATATATATCTGTGTAGCTCTCTCTCTCTCTCTCTCTCTCTCTCTCTCTCTCTCTCTCTCTCTCCAACTATACATATATACGTATATATGTACATACACACACACACACACAAATACACAGAGACACACACACACAGACTAGACAGACAGAGATACAAATAACTATAAAATG
>LD345745.1:71617-93157 GCA_001465055.1 Ptychodera flava
ATATATATATATATATATATATATATATATATATATATATATATATATATATATATATATATATATATATATATATATATATACTCCTTTTTCCTGTATTCGTTACCACACAGGGATTTTATTCAATCAGCTACCAATATTGGAGTTTGATGGTCACGTGTTGGCACAGTCCCATGCTATTGCTCGATACGTTGCCAATGAGTTCGGTACGTATTAGTGTTACTTTTTAGCGTGGAACGGTGGTCAAGTTATTCGTGAAATTTGTATTTGTTGATTCTGTCGACATTCAATGACGCTAATGTTCGCAATAAATAGTTTCGCTGAACCATATCTCGGACAAGAGGCGGTTTGGGCGTGACTACATCGGTAAACTGTAAAACAAATGCAGACAGGTACAACAATGGCGACTGAAGGACGCTCATCATGTCATCTTACAACACGTCTTCACATATTCCTTGCAGGTTTCGCAGGTAACACCAATTTAGAGAAGGCCAAAGTTGACATGATCGTGTCGGCCTTGGAGGATGTATACTCTCAGTTGGGTATCAACGTTTTTGCCGAGAAAGACAAAGCCCGAAAAGTGAGTGAACTTTTTACTAAAGATCTAGTCACTGAATGGGAAATGTTTTTAATGCCTAATGATGGACTTTTTTTCATAAAAACGATAATAAAGATCAATTTAGGGTAGCAACTTTTATCGCAGCCAATCAAAATATATATCCATTGGTAAAATCAATTAGTGCAAGGTACGAGGTAAATTAGTATTCATTTATGTTAATCATATTAATGAGCATTCTTTCTGTATTGAAATTTTATGCTGATGATTCTTTATCAATGTTGAATATTCATGTACCTCACATCTTGCATTATATAAGTAAAAGTTTATAGACATTTTAGAGCGAAATTAATGTAAGCACAGCACATGGTGAAATGAACGCAATTGAGTTGTTCTCGCTATTAGTCTTGTTTATAGCAACTCCTAGACTTGTAACGCTTCAGGATGTTTTGTTTTCGTCTCATCTCGTATAATAGGAAGCATGGTTCACAGAGTTCAGAGAAACTTTACTGCCTAAGAGTCTGGCAGCTTTGGAGAAACTCCTGACGGCCAACGGAGGAGGCGATGGTTATTTCGTCGGAGAATCAGTATGTATTTGCAAGTACTGATAGTCATAGAATTTCATGTATATGGATAGGGTCGATTCTTACAGCCCCTGGCAGTACTTGCACGCCCAGTCAAAAAGTGTTGCCCTCACAATCAATGTCCTCTGCAGTTCTAACGTCGACTGTTATATTGCAGTCAGCAAGAATAGGCGAGTCCGTCCAGTTTCCCAGCTACATATTCTGGTTGAGTCCTTCTATAGACACAATTTTTACACGAGAGACGTGCATTCATTCAATGTTTCAAGTGAGGTTGTCGTCGGAACTCTGCTCAAAGGTTGCCAGGGACTCCTACGACCGATGTAAACACTGTAGCTGAGGTTACGTTGGCGATTGATGAATTTTAAAACATGTTTGTAAAAAAAACGAATATCGTAAAATTTTAAATGTTTCAGCTATGTTGGCGTGATGCATCTGTAATATCATTTATAAAACATATACATTGTTCTTAAACAATAAAGTCGAACACGCTCAGTTCCGACGACACCTTCCCTTTAAGGTAGAATGCGCCTCGGGTACAGCACTCAGCCTTTCAAATTCTTACAATTCTTTTCCGATATACCGCTTCTAGGGCTAATTTTAAAGCTCTTGGAGTAAGTAAAGTTTTCACCTTCTAAGTTTGAATTTCAAATCCCGTTTATTACGTAATTTGTTTCTCTATTACAAAGATTTGCGAAGGTCGCCCATGATTTTTATGCTTGGTTTGCTTAGAGAACGGTTGCAAGCTTCGTTTAGGAAAGTTTGAGCCAAAAGTCGTTCAATTTTAAGCATGCGTATATATATATATATATATATATATATATATATATATATATATATATATATATATATATATATATATATATTTATATATATATATATATATATATATATACACTCGTTCCTCATGTATAGTTATACCAAACACTGGAGATGATCATGATATCTGTTGATTCTTTGAATTGAATTTTAAAATTTTCAGGTGACCTTTGCTGACATAATGTTTGCTGACCGCGTTGACCTTTTGGTGTTTCACTCGTCTCCGGACGTTCTCGATGGTTATCCGAAGTTGAAGGCGCTGAAAAGTCGTGTCGAAGCTTTACCGAAGATTGCCGAATGGATCAAGAAACGACCTTACGCGCCTGACTTCGAGTACCATTGAAGTCCATCATAATTTCAGCGTATTATAAGCGCCGTAATTTTAAAATTTTAAAATTGTCAAGCGTAACTATGACTAAAATCTTTCACGTTTTAACAAACTAATTCCGTTATGTCAGTGTTATGTCTACCGCTCTTGTCAGATTCAAATTTACAAGAACCCCTGACAACTACCTCTACTACTAAATAACCACTATTCTTTGAAGACACGTAAAACTGAACCCCCTTGTCTTTCAGGCTACGGGTGATCATCCCTATCTCGTCTGCTTGACGATTTCTTAAAACGTGCAACACGCAACAAATAGCCTTAAGTAGAATTTTCACATGGTCGCGGGAAAATTCTAATTAATTTTCACATCATGAGCATTCCCTGTTTATCATTGACTCTCGCGGCCCATCGAGTTCTGTTGCTCGTACGCTGTTCAATCAACTTCCGCCACGCTGCATTGAATAGTCCGTGTATTAAGGATCAATACCAGAAACATTTCATTGCATTATCCCAGACAAAACACAGTTTACCTCTCCCTCCCACTGAAGTTTATAGACTGAAAGAACCGTCGTTCGAGGGCGCTCTATACGGTCAGTCTATGAAGTATATTGGAATACAAAGTTTTAGACTTGCAAATACTGTGCACTGTTCCAATATGCAATGTTTTTCGATAGTTCAAATGTGGGGCACATGTTGGAAACGGAGAACGTTACTTTTATCTTGCAGCTTTTGTCTTGAAATTCACTATTTTAGGTTTACAGTTTTTTACAAGAAATTGATGAATATTTTTATAAAAACAAAAACACCCTGTCTTTGATACCATCACAACACTGCTAGAATACGGGAAACGGCATTACGAATGCCATTGCCAGAGATTATATTTCAAAATGTGCGGAGCCAGTTGTAATTGACAAGTGCATATGATTACTGCGTGAAAGGCTAAAACTTGTATTGGTATTTTATATGTTTTTGTTCACTGATGATTATTTTTTTCTGGACTATATGATTTTAGTTATTGACCGAATCCACGGAAAGTTATCTTTCATCTTACTTGATGAATACTAGTAAATCTTATTCTGTGCTCCTTACCTCGTACAAAGTGTGCCCAGTTATTTTGATGTCTGATTAAGGTTCCAAGACAAGAAATTGGCCTTTTTTAGCTAACAATTGTCTAGTGGTAAATAAGCTCAGAACCCCCGTAAATTATATATTTTTGGAAAGCCTAGATATAGGGGAACATTTTGGTAACCACAGTGTCACCATTGTTTATATATCTATCACGTGACAGGTTATTCGCATAACCTTTCAAAAATGGGTTTTCCTATGTTTTGTTTCAATGCTTTGAGATATGTGCTGGAAGTTGTGCGAGTGCAAGCTGTTCTGAGGATCTTCCAGAGTGTGTCTCAGAATTTTTTTAAAACCGTCTAAAACACGTTTTATACCAGTAAATCTTCCACAGTGGTGAATTTAACCCCAGTTGATTTCTTTACAATTGTGCACCGAAAAAAAACTAGGCAATATATTAAAATCTGAGACACACTTTTGAAGAGTGTTGTGACAGCTTGCATGCCAGCAACTTTGAGTCAGATATTTTGAAGTAGCCTATTGAGACAAAACATAGGGAAACCGATTTTTGAAAGGTTATACAGACTACCTATCACGTGATAGATATGTAAACAATGGTGACACTACGGTTACCAAAATGTTCCCCTATATCTAGGCTTTCAGAAAATGTATAATTTACAGGGGTTCTGAGCTTATTAATCACCAGAGAATTATTAGATTAAAAAGGTCAATTTCTTGTCTTTGAACCTTGATTCGATGAACAGCGTGTTTTAACAATAACTGTAAATATACCTTCACTCGTACTTTCAAATGCATTTGATTTAGGAAAGTTCGATTCATTAATTCATTAATCCTTAGGGGACAGTGACTTATCTATAACTGCAATAAATCAGTCCAGTCAAAACTTGCTACTGTCTTCTCGAGCATTTATTTCGTTAAAATTCCCAACTCCCACCGCTACGGTGATTTCGATGATGGAAGTAACACTACTACGTTTATGCTCTGGTGCCATGGAAGGCTGAGCATAGAGCAGGAGTTACTGGGTCCCTCCCTGGACCCGGTTGATTACATTACTTTTGAATCCCATTCGGCCATGTAAGCATAATTAAGGTACGTGTACCGTCAAGAAGGTTTGATCTAAAACTTTCTCTCGTGAAATTTCTTACTAGTGTTATAGGGCTGTTGAACTTACAGGCCATTACTAATGTTATTGAATGCTAGGCCCGAGTAGAAATAAACTAATACTATCTGTGATCATTGGTTTTATCGAGAATATGTTTCGATATGTCTTGTTTTTATAAAAAAAACGACCCAAGGGAACACGAAGCCCTGCGGATTTGGTTCCCTATTTCTTTACCTAGTACAAGCGATGCCAATAAAGTCTTAAAGCTTTACATAGCAATAATAATGAGTAGTGTCGCTATTGGAATAATATTTCAAAATACGTCGATCTATAATCTTCTGGTCCGAGAATTGAGAGTACCAGACTAAGCATCGAACAAACATACAAGAGTTGCAAGCGAAGGTCTTTGAAAACGACTGTGCAAAATAAAACGATTGATGTACGATTACCCCTGAGCGGTGTAATCGGTGGGAAATTTATCGAGAAATATATCTGCAATCACAGACAGTTGAGGTCCACTGTCCACGGTTCAAAAAGACAGTAGATTACCAGGGCCACGAAGCTAGAAGGATGCCTGAAGAAGCTGCGGTTACAAGGCTCCGTCATGTCGAGCCAGGGAACGCCAGACAGACGACCTTGTATAGGGTTGACAGCTATTTCAGTGTTGTGCAACAGATTGTTTGTATGGCTAGAAATTTCCATTCCCTGTAAAGGGCCGACGGTTTAGTATGGTCACATACACGAGACATGTTGCGATGAATCACTAAGGGTTAAAGGTTAAGCAGTCGCCTGGAAGGAGCAGCTTCAGTGGACTGTAGGCATTTGAGAATCAACGTAAAAGGGCCGAAGAGAAAATTTTATTTGTACGTTGTTCAGGAAAAATTAATAGTTTGCAGAGTTAAAACGTCACCAATGACAACAAGTTTATTACTAGGTTACATTGCTTTTGACTTTGAAGTCAAATGACATTGAGATCATTATCAATAATCATCATCATCATCATCATCATCATCATCTTCATCATCATCATCATCATCATCATCATCATCACCATCTTCATCATCATCAACGCCCCGAGTACAACATTTTGCAACTTGCATGCCGTTAGGACACCACGTGCTGTTTGCAGTTTTGTTTCTGGAATCGGCAGCTTCGTTGGCAAAATGAGGCCAAAACTAGATCATCTCTACGATGCAGCTATGTTGTACACGTTATTTTTTTCTGTCTGGAAATTGCTGTTGGGTGCAGGCAGTCTTACATAATTTGCATTCCACGCAGGGATCAGTATTACAGTAATATACAGTAGCACAATCTCGGAGGTAGAGCTCTTTGGTACAATCCAGTGTGCGATGTGCATGTAAGCGCTATCGCCGTGAAGTCACAGTCCCCTCCTCCCGACGCAGATGATGTCAGGGAATGCTTTTATAAGTTAAACACAGCCTCTCCAAACACACGGTCTATCACATGTACTAGCGACGACAGCAATATGGAAAATAAATGGCAGCAACAAACCATTTTGATATGTAAGTATTATACACTAGATATTTAAAATCAGTCTGTTGTGGTTCAATATATTGCTTTAGAGAGAACAGCACATAAACACCATTGCGTATATTGGTATATACACGATAAAAAATAGTCATTTTTTTTTCTTTTGCTGTGCTTTCACTTGTGAAATCGACAGGACTGTGATTAAGTATTATACGGGTAATGCCCTATCAAGAAAGATTTTGTCGCGTTTGGAGAGGTCACATTTTAACGCACATGAACGTTATACAATCATTCATTTGAAAAACAAAGGCATAAGATATTTCGGAAACTGAGGGACGGGGGCGCCTGACCAGTCGATTTTAGGTTTTTCCACTTCCTCTCTCACGATGCCAAGAACTTCCAATTGCCCTTTCAGCGTTACAAGGTTCACCACTGTCCTTTCTTTGCGACACGTTATTTTCCCTGCCAGTCGGCAATGCCATGGAACCAACTGTGACTAGATCCCACTCCCATGCGAGAAAGGGAGCAGAATTTTCTCGCCTGCCAATGGGAAGACCATGAAGGTGGCACACAGAACTTTGCCTGCTGGCCAATAAATCGCTTGCGAACATCTTTCTGCGGGCTACCCCTGAATAACTATGAATCATGTTAAAGGCCGGGGATCAAGTTTGTTCTAGTCTGTTAGGAGATTACGGAGACGTCATAGCCTTTTTTTCCATTGAAATTGTAATATGGTCAGTAAATAACAAAGCAAAGCAATATGACGCCTTACAAAGGCTTCTAAGGCAGTACGCGCCTTGAAATTGAAAGATTTAAACTTTCGGTCTAACTTTCCGAAATAAAACTTTCAACTATTCTATCTCTAAGTCAAGTATAAAACCAGGGGTCACCGTGCAAAGTTTGGTGCTAGAGAAACAAATTAACTGACATCTACTGTCATTCGCAATTCAAAATAGCCACCATCCCTGTGTTAACTCTATGGGGTAAATAAAAGTTTTTATATCTAAAAACTAAGACAGTCATTTTTTTCACACCAAGAGCTTTAAAATGAGCCCCCACAAGTTGTAGATCAGAAAAGAATTGTAAATAATTTAGAATCCGAGTATCTGACCCCGAGACGCATATAGAGTCTTCAATATTAACTACAGTTAATACAACTACAGTTGTTACTACAGTTCCTATAATATATTGTCACTCATTTCATTTTCTGGGACAAAATTTTCCCCAATCCGAGGTATTCTAGCCGGATATACTAGGTGCTATAGAGCATGGAGGTAGGAGGGACTATAGCTACTCTCTGCTGAGGATCTGTTGCGCTTTGGGGCGCCACCACGCGACGTATAAGTTGTTTTGCGGTACTCAAACAATAGATACAATAGCAATATCCCCCTACCGATTACTTTGCTTTGTACGGTGGCACTGGCATAAAAATGTAACAGGTAACCCCCCTACCAAGTATTGGGCACTATGCAATGATATTTTGATTGTTGGAAAAGCTCTTTCTGTATGTCTTTGTTCTCATTTGTTTCACCATCACCTCTACTTCCATGTTTTCATATTGCAGCGACATAGTCTCCCAGCGGGCAAATACGAAAAGAGATTTCAAAAAACTTTGGAAAGCTATTTTTGTTTTTGTTTTGTTTTGTTTTGTGTTAGACCTACTTAAGTTGTAGATCTACCAATTGAGATATACAATCTTTCTATCTAGCTATTCTCTATCGGACAATTCATTTAATTATTAATTATTTCTGCCTCGCACAGGATAAAACGCGTGCAAAGTTTTATTATAGACACCGCTACCCGGTATCTCCATGTCATTGCTATGCTAATATATTATGGCCAATCGCAACGAAGCATAGACAGTATCGCGTCTACTGTCTATGGTCGGCAAAGGTGCTGAAGGTGTCAATACATGCAGAACAACATACCGGAAATCAAACAGGTGTTTGATCAATGCCACAGTTGCCGTGTTCTTCTCGCTCCAGTCTATATGCCCCTACTTTCCTTATCGTGTAACACGGACCCAGTTCTCCAAATTGGCAGTTTCACTAGTTTAAATTATTGTGATTCTCCTAAAATTTCTCTTCCCTACTCCCTACAGCAAGCGAGCTGGATTACTCTTTATTCATCTTCTCCGTACAGCCTGCACCTGACCATGGATGTAAAAAATAGAAGGATACAGGACAGCCCTATAATCCCTTTCACACCTATTGTTATCTCTTTGTCTACGCTGGTCTTTGAAGCTGTGGCATATGCATGGTTGCCAAATTTTTACATCCATGACCTGACATATCTAATGACCTAATGCCCAATTTTGTTCTTGACAATTACGGACCAGGCGTATCATAACACATGAGATTTCAACAAATGTTTCTGTAATGTTTACGCACCCACTCCCTATGTTCAACATTATCACATGGTGGCGTTGCATATAATACAGCGTATTTTACTCAAAATCGCTTTTTTGCAAAGACTGGTTAAATTTTCTTGACTTTGTTCGCCGAAGATGGAAACATCGGTTGCATTAATTTTTCAGCATAACAAGCACGTAAGTTGGGCGAGAAAGAAGTGTAGGCCTACATTTATGCTAATCACCCAATTTTCTGGCTTCTCTTTTCTCCCGTCATTAACATTCCATAAAAATTTAACTGCAACTCTGTATGAGTCAAATTCTGTAAAATTTTCACACTATGTTCGTTAAATATTATATAACAAAAAGTATTTTTTGCGATTAAGTTCTTTCATTATGAATAAGAGTCATTTCAATGCAAAGTTGCTTATATCTTTCAAAAGTATGTCGTGGGATATTTATAATTTAATGTGTTTTTAAAATGTTACCAATTGGGAGTGCCAAATAGAAAACGCATCCAGTTGAATAACCATACGCCTACTCCAACTTTAGCCAATACATCACATAAAACTTAAATGAAACTTCATAGATTTTAAACTCGTCTGTAGCGTATTGGCCTACACACATACAAGTTCCATTTGATCTCTTGCTGAAAAAAATTTGCTTTATATTAATTTACCATAAACAGTAGAAGGTCGTTTCCATTGTCTATGGTATTACGTATTGTTTGAACCTCACATCTTGCCTATTATCTTTAGCTAATCAGCTAATCTTTGATACAAGCTGTCGAGTTTCCTAATACACACCTGGTTTATCTGTTTACTGACTTATTAATCATTGGATGCAGTCGGCGCACACCAAGATTAGTGTGTCCGGCCGGTGCTGTTGATTTGTTCACAAATTAGGCAATTAGCAGGTTTTAGCAGACTGTAGCTTATGTAGCTTATATTTGTCGGGGGATTATACCTTATTAGGTAACGATAAGGCATTATAATTGAGGCTAGGTGCGACGTTGACCAAGGATAAACCACAGTCCCTGGTGGAGGGACCGTGGATAAACATAAACAGGCCTAAAAATCTCATAAATCTGCACACAGTACGGTCAAAAGTGCATAAATTGTAAATTGGAAGAAATTTACTGCCATATTTTGCTGGTATGGCCGAGTGATAGTATCCTATCGCACATGCCCAATCCGATTAAAATCAGATGGGTCGGTCTTTTCCCGCAGTTGCAGCCAACGGAGCTATTCATTGAAAAAGCTATTCCGGTAGCAATTTTTGAGGGCAGGCAGGGAAAATTTTGATTGTGCTAGGGCGGGGGACACATTTTCAGCTGGCAGGGAGCAGATTTTAGTTGTTTTGGGGTTTTTTTGTTTTGGGTTTGTTTGTTTTTTGGTTTTTTTTCCGAGCAGGGCAGATATCGGTTGATTGACCTGGGGACCAGGCTTGGGGATAAAACGAGGAGGGGGGAAGTTACTTGTAAAATGGCGACAAGGGAAAATCGATCAATTTTTTCATCACAAGGCAGCGGGGCTAATGTCTGCAGGGAAACAAATTTCAGGGTTTTTTTCCGGGGCAGGGGAAATCGACAAGTATTTATCGTCACAGGACAGGAGGAAATTCAAAAATTCACAATAGGGAGGGATAACAGGCAAAAGTATGTGGGAAGTGGGTAAAAATGAAGTTTGAGTGCGGGAAGGTATTAGTCGAAAATTTTTCAGTTGGAGGGCAAATTATGAACAACCATGGAGCTTCCTACCTCCATGGAACAACTAATTAATTACCCTCCGGACTTAAAATCGGTCACTTCACATTTACAGGTGCACAATATATCTTATCATAATGAGGACCCCTTTAAAAGTGCATTGCTCGTTGGTTGCATCATGGATGTAAAAAATAGCTATTTTTTACATCCATGGTTGCACCTGTTTACGCTTCGTATAGCGGTCTTCATTTTTCGGCGGATCTAAGGCCGCGTTCAAAAAAAATAGGCCTACACTGGCTACAGTCCGAAGAGCACAGACGCGTGACCGACTGAGAGCACTTGGTTGCACAGAGCAGCGCAGCCAGCGGTGAAAATTGGAAAGGGAACAAAATTTATATAACTTCCCAAAATGTATTCTGCCCCAATATTACTCACAACTCTCTTGAATGCATAGACTTTATCACAAAAACCCAACACCTTCAGTTTTATTCAGTAATCTGAGTGACCATGCAAACATTCCGAAGTGACAACAATAATAAATGTTTCTCAATGGGATTGAAACCGAGGTTGCTGTAACATGACCTTTGACATCTAAATCAGCTGTTGCGTGTGATAAATAGCAAAATACACGTTGGAAACGTGATTGCAATGTTACTATCGCTGCCATCGACTTCATTTCGCCGTCTCGCTTCACTAAGTCGACATTTTACCGGAAGCAGAACGATGTCAACTAGAGAAACAACAGCGGGAATAATCAGTAAGTTGTGATTTATCAATAAAATCTGATAAGTGCGTTGTGTTCCGTTCGACTTGTCCCCTGCAATGTCAGGTATCAAAGGGTACTATGTGCCTGTAGTGTTAATTGAGTACTGGATCGCTTCCTGTCGCAAGAGAAATGTTAGTTGCGTGTTTGAACGAGTTTCCGTAGTTCAAAGGTCGGACAGAGTCTGCCCTCCGTCACCCGCGATCCAGTTCATTCAGTATATTGACTCGTGATGTGTTGAGGTGTGGGCGACAAACGCATCCTGAGCTGATGAGCCGGGGGATATCGGATCTCGTAGAAGGTACATAATCGTGACACTTCATATATACACCTCGCGTTTTCTGCCGTGTTCATTCTTCCTTTCGGTCCTTGCATATTTCTTTGGATTCGTGGCTAATTAATGTAAATTATCATAACAGTGAAAGACTGGTTCAACCATGGCGGTCTTTTTATACATGGCTTTCAGCAAAGTTAATTTCGCGTTACTCATTATGGCCGTTTTTGCGTCCAGGAACAGATACCGACTCCGGGACTATGAATTATTGGTCAACCGTCTATATCGCTCAGAAAAAAAAAATTCTTTCGGTCGTCGTTCGTGTTTTATTCGTCCTGAGTGACGTATTTTTAATTTTAGCACTTGTGTTATTTACAGACGGCCGTCACCGCACCCCGTTAGAAAGAAATAACATTGGGTGTAGGGAAGAAATAATCCGGAAATGATAAATGTGCACAACGGCACGTACACTTGCTATGGGATTTTACGTCAAGAAAACATCCAGGAAACAGCCTGTGGTGCCGCTCATAATGATTTATACACACTATGAATAGGCTGACATATTGTGTCATCGACTGATATAGACATTCTGCTTCAATTCAGCAACCGCCATAATCATATGCTCTCCCCGCATTTGTGTTTATTTCCAGTTATTGGAGACGAAATACTGAAGGGACACACGCAAGACACAAACTCCTTCTTCCTCTGCAAGCAGTTGTACTCGCTCGGGGTCAAAGTCGAAAGGGTAAGTCTGAACATGGACGTTTAAAGGATGCTTCCATGGTCTGAATGCGGAAAGTCCAGTCTCAAAATTTCTGCGGGTTGTGTCGTAGTTCATATATGGTCGTACGCGGTGCAGGTCTCCGTGTTCCCGGTGTTTGCGAAAAGACAACACCGTGAACACCACAAACGCACCATGGAGGTAAAAATTTCTTTTTACCTCCGTGCGTGTACAAAGTGTTATTCTACAATTCGTATGTGCTACGCCATTACTGTTTGTTAACCACAGGCTCATGATAGGTGTGTGTGCAGTCCAGGAAAATGATATGAATAACATAATCACGAAAAAATACACATCAAATACAACAGAGGTGGCTCTGTCAAGTTTAATCCATACAATAGACCCTAGTTTAGTTTTCTCTAGGGTCTATGTCCATACTCAAAATTTGGATATGAGAGTAGACAGAATGGGAGGAAGCTCACACCCTGAAGAAGTACAAAATGGAGTTTATTTATAAATATTTATCTTTCATGATAGTGATATTAATATCAATTACTACACTATACCTTCCTTATTGGACTGTGTGCAAACCATAAACCCATGATAGCTACCAGGCTGCAATTAAGTCCAATAGTGAGTGAGTTTAACCCTTTTCCTGCCAAGTCCATATTTCACCACCAGGTCAAGATGGTTGAAATTAATGAAACACAACATATTACATATGGTGTATTTTAACTTAATAATGAACATTTGAAGGCTCTTGAAAGCATAAATACTGTAAAATTGATTTTTATGAACTAAAGATGCTATAACAGACCAAGCCAAGTGGGTGAAAATACATCATGTTTTGGCTCAATACCACTTTTTACTGACTTGGCTGATAGGGAAGTGATACCGTCTGGCAGGAAAAGGGTTAATAGTACACATTCTGTCAGTACTATATAGACCTATCCATAGACACCGGGGTACTGTGTATATGATTTGCCTAACTCTAAAAGTCAAAGGTCATGCTTGGATACACTCTGTTGTGGAAAATTTGAATTTTCAAAAGTCAGAGGTCACGGAGGTGGGACAACACAGTCACCTGATCATGCTTGCTATTGTGTGAAAGAGCGATAACTCCTAAGTGGGTCAACCCTGACAAAGGATGCTGGGGGAATGTTCTAGAATATTTAAAACATAGTGAGGTAGTCGCTGATCATCAGGCCTTGAGCATCATTCGATGCGGAGACAGCAGTGGTGCAACTTCATGCTTGAGTGTGCCTCTCTAAAAAGGTATGTACTTTTGTGAAATGCTTTGATGTTGTGGTTCCTTGGGCAGATCCATTTGTGTTGTACACCAGTGTATCGAAGTTTTTTTATCTCACTTACAGACTGTGTTTTTTGTTTCTGTTAAGGTTTATTTACGAGACTTCTTATCAGTTTTTGGTGTGATGGTGTAGGCGATTTTGATTTCAGAATGACTTTCTTTTGCCAAAATTCTAAAGAGGAGAGAAACGTATGAAGTCAGCGGTTTATTCTCTGTTTTTCAATCAGACTAATGGATAAACCACAAGGTTTTTCTAAACATATTAATCATTAGTCTTTTCATGAGAAACAAAGTCAGTTGAAACTTCTACCTGTTCTCAAGTTGTTTCCTTTCAATGGTGTCATCACACCTGGTAACACACTCTTTCATAATATGATCATTCATCGATTTTAAATCGGTAAAACTGCAGGCCTGGGATGAATCCAGGGTCTATAGGCCTGCCTTCACATGTATAAAGTCATCCCTGCTCCTGTACTACAGGTTACCCTAGCCCTTTCCCACCTCCATGCCCTAGCTAACTCTCGCAGCAATGGAAAACATCATACCAGGATAAAACCTCAACAGAGAAGGTCATTGAATGTCACAGTTTTGAAATAGATTCAGGAGTGTACGTTACAGTACATCTGAACTCTTTTGTTCTTGGTGTTTTTGAAAGTTTCGTATGACCACAGGCGCCCCTGGTGGACGGACTTGATGTGTTTGGATCTGTCCGTTTCAGGGAGTGTGGTCTGTGTGTCATTCTATGCATGGACAAACGTCCATTTCAAGTACACACTGCAGCAATGCTTCCATTTGAAGACTCCCAGATCCAATCTGGATGATCTTGTTTACATGCCTTGACCTCTTGGCCTCTGTTGACATGTATCATGGCTTCTTTTGCTGTCAAGGTCAGGTTCACCGGTCAATATCAAAGCTTTGATCTTAGGTTCATGTCAGAAATCTCTGCCCTGTGCCATACAGGGACTGTGCCCCCCTACTTTGAAACCCAAATGGTCACTTGTATCAGAACTTGACTGAATTAAGAAGAAGAAATGGACAAAATCTGTTTTACCAAATCGCCTGTAAGAAGACAGAGATAAGTATCTGTTCATAAGTTCTTTTTGTCCTGTCATCTCTTCCTACCTCCATGGTCAAAGCGGTATTGTGAAGTACATATTTATTTGAACAAACAATATGCTTGTGCGAGAATTCCAAAGGCTAGGTCCCTTGCTAACTCTATAGTCCCATCAAGAGTTTTTGAAATCTGTGTGAATAGAAAACCAGGGTGCATATATTAAGGGGATTTTATGTTCAGGAAATGTTTGCATTCAAAACTGCCAATGATTTTTCACTCAAACTTACTGGTGCATGGTCAACTTATTTATAGATGTCACTCAAAACAAGCAGGTATACCATTTCCTACCTCCTTTGCCTATCACAGCCTGTGCCTGCTCTAAACACAAAGCCTGACAACCTGGTCTTGAAAAAAAAACACCCTTTGTTTAAGGTGTGAATTACCCCCTACAGGCAGGACAAGGCTTGTTATGGATTAGTCTCAGAGTTTGTCTTCCCTGTTTCTCATCATCAGGAAATGAACAACTTGCAAAGCAATTATGAAGTGGTGATTAGCACTGGAATTTTGAATGTGTAATGAAGTCTCCTTTCATGTGCAAAGTGAAAGATGTCCGCTATAAAAATGGGAAATCTCATTTTCCGTTCGATGTCACATTCTTTGCTGGGTATTTACAGGGTGGCAATTTTGGCAGTATGATAAACACATCCTAGATACACTGTAGGTAGTGGAAAGCGTAATCAATCAGTAGAAATGGCCTCAGCACTGTACCAAGATGCAGCTTGAATACAGTGGAAAGTTAAATTAATATGCAAATGAATATAGAGGTCAAAGTGCAATTCACTGTTTTACATGTCATTTTAAAATGACATTGACCCATCAAGTAGCTATTCAGAATCTCAGTTTCTGATAGACCAGAAATGAAATCTTGTTGACGATCTGCGATTTGGCCAATCAAGGGATTTTAATGTGCTTGGGTACACATGGTGGAAGTCCCCTCTGTAAGTTGCTAGATGACCTCGGATGACTTCAGATATTAAATCAACTGAGAGAATGAATGTTATCAGACCTGCAGTAGATTGTAAGAGCATCGGAGGAAAGTTTAAAGTACATGCAGACAAAGAATGACATATCGCGGTACACAGTGTCACTGAAATGACCTGTTAGCTGTGTGTTAGGTGGTCATGTGGGTCAAGTACACTATAGTCTCTGGGTGATCATAGCAAAACTTGCTCAGCAGTAATAATTCTAGAAATTTCTAACGAAAGCCACAGGTCAGACTTGTGAGTCCTGACTGGATGTTTGTTACCATTAATCATGATGCACAGGCAGTGGTCTTTAGAAATCTTGCCCGGTCAGTACACAGTGTACACGCTTTCCGAATTCTTTGAGTCAGTTTAGGAATGTCTTGAACATTTTCTTTTTGTAGAAGCCCTACACCAGTTTAACGCAGATATCAAAAGGATGTCAATGTCCCTACATCAAAGAAATTTTTCTTGATTTCATTTATATCAATATTGCCCAGAGAGTGTACACTAACAGTACATTTATGAATTGCCGAAAAAATTCTCTCTCCACTTTTGATTCTAAGAGTTGCCTCAAAACAACATGGTCAGAAACAAGCAAGTTTGTCAACATATCAATCAATCAATAAATATCTACTTTGTCTGGTGATTGTACACTAGATTTCCCTTTGCATTCACCCTCACCGCAATCCTTCTGTTGTGTACACGGGTGGTTGACAGACTCTGCAGCAGCAGGTATACTAGGCCAGCAGACTCAGGACAATGCGTTTGTTTGACTGTTATCGCTGTAACAATCCGTCAACTCACAATGTAGAGGGATGTATCACTGTGGAAGGGATTGTTGGCACAGGTATTCGTAGTCCCTATTGAAGGAGCAACACCTCCTTACTTAACCCTTTCACCCCCAGTTCCCTGTATACAGGTCCAACTTTACCATAGAAAACAATGGATTTGGGACAAACCATGGTGGTGAAAGGGTTAATATACCCATCTTTGACACCTCTCTTACTGTCTCTGCTATGTCCAATGAGACAGTCTGCAGAGGAAAGGGACATGAATGTTTGAGTTTTACAGTTGATTTCAAGGTCTTCAACAAGTTTATCATCTTCTGAATGTGACACCATGTCTTGTTAACTTTTCTACCCGAAGGTTTCTGTGATAGCTGATTCCCTAGCGGCGATATCAAAAGAGATTTCTGAATTTTCATCCAACTATACACACGTCATAACGGCCGGCGGCATTGGTCCAACGCACGACGACATCACGTTTGAAGGTTGGTATCTTTCCTACAGAATCACTCATTCAAAATACACTGCACATTTACATGTACGTAGATTTGTTTTAAACAAAATTTTGCTCCCTTTGTGTGACAAAGAATGACTTACGACAAACGATTTCATGGATTTCAGTATTTACATGTATGATAGCCTCAACATTATGTATCAACATTAGATATTCATTGATAATGGAGAAAGTCAGTCTGAAAATCTTGTTCAGAAGATAACCATCTACAGTCACAGTGTAAATTACTTAATTACTTCTATGATAGATATTTCTCTCATGAAGACTGTAAGAGGGCTACAAACCTACCTCTTCTGATTTCAGGAGCTGCCAAAGCATTCAACGAACAACTAGTACCTCATCCAACCTTAGTAGAATTGTGTCGAAAATATTTTGGGCAAGATGCTCCGCTCGACTCTCCAAAGCTAAAAATGGCATATGTGAGTACGGCATATATAGATTATTCATATTACTGTTTGTCCAAAGATATTCATCAGTTTGGCAGATAAATAAAAATGTAGTAATGAAGTTTCTGTAATTCAAGCAGTCAATATTACTGTAGTCAGCACAAACTAAAATAGCTCAAGAGAATGTTTCGCTGAGAATATTCACAGTCCGAATAAATTCAGTGTCTGTCAACATTTATAGGTACGCACGCTTCTTTCAGAATTGAAATATCTGATAACATCCCATAGTGTGCAAAACTGGAAAGAACACAGTGTTTAGATTTGCTGGTATAGCTTCCATAACTTATCTGATGTTGCCTTCACAATGGCAAAATGATAAACAGACAAGAGAGTCAATTGGTAAGCACAGAATTAGATTGATAGAGCTCAGTCTGATAAGACTAGACTGTGTGTAAGATGAAGAGGCTTAGATCAGGCGCGTACATGTAGTCTCCACTTTCAGTGAACGTGAATGCAAAATGCTCTCGGAACAGTTGATAATAGATATCACAGTTCTAAACATGAATGGTGTTACAGTGTGCAAAGTAATACCAGCAATTTGTCTGAAACCTTCACCACTATTACACTCATTGAATTGTGATTGAAATATGCTGTCAGACATGCACAGCACTACCGGTAAACCAGGATTGAAATATTCTACTGCTTTATGATAGGATATTACTGCGCAGATACTACAGCCAACCTTTTGTTATATAGAATGAAGCCAGGACTTCAAGTCTCAAATTGATAGAAATCCAATTTTGTGGTATGGTAGTCTGCTACAACAAGTAGTCAACCATTGACGGAAATGCAACCTCCATGTAAAGATCAACATCATTGATAGTACAAATAGTGTTGTTATTAGAGATAGGCAAGATACAATACATGGGGATACTTGAAACAAGCAGGAATTTCCCAGAATTTACAGTGGGCTGACATCACAAGGGACATGCGTGATATGTTAATTGTGGTGTCTTTTCTTGTCAGGTGCCATCATCTGCTGAACTACACTTTGGTTTCGACGCAAACACCGGAGAGAGAAGCAGATATCCCGTGATTTCAGCCCACAACGTTTTTATGTTCCCTGGTATTCCCACACTGCTGGAAAGAGGTTTCAATTTTGTCAAGGTGAGTGTTCATTCAAGTGTGATGATTAATATAGAGGGCTTTGGATATTTGTCACTTGTCAGTTAGAGATGGTTTTAGGCAATTTGGATTTTGTGGCTTCAATTATTGAAAGGTATAGTTTTCAATTAAAAGCAGGTTTTCTGAAGAGCATGGAAATCTGAAAGCATGGAAATATTTGTTTATGTCACCAAATAATTTAGTTTGTTAAACATTTCAGTCACCGTGTAATTTTTGCAATATCTGTTTGATTTTAAGACAGCATATATTACTTCCCTTGAAATTTAAAAAAAAAATTCTACATGATTTACTTAAAATGCTGAAAAATTAGAAATAACAGCAACTTGGCATCTCATATTGAACCTTATGGAAATGAAGACAGTGTTAATATTCATTAGAAAAACTAGCATTATACTGTAATACATGAAGATCATTACATCACCATGCTTTATTTTCCTCATTTTCAGTGCAATTTTCAAGGATCAAAAGTCATGTTTCATCTTCGTGAAATTTACCTGAACTCTGACGAGGTCTCCATCGCACCCATTCTCAATGAATTCAACTCCAAGCACAAGGACACAATCCAGCTGGGGTCGTATCCCGAGTGGTTCAACACGTGAGTGACCTTTGCCCTTTTTGCAGTCATACTATTTTGGCAACTTTCAGTCTCTTTTTGTTTGCTTAAAAATAAGGTTGACATATTACTTATATTACATGGAAACCAGTAAATAAAACATCCCTGTGCATGTAGAACTTTGTCTGTGTGTTTTTGTACCCTACATCAATCTTGTCATTTGCAGAAAATTTTCTTCAATATACTTTTCGATGATGTCACTTAGAGTCAACTCTTCTTTCTGTCCTGTAGATATTACAGGGTCAAGCTGACCTTGGAAAGTCACAGCGAAGACAAACTGGATGCAGCCCATCAAGAGCTGTTGAGTAAACTTCCGTCAGGTATGTTTTCTAGCATGAAAAGTTAAAATAATCATGGAATTTTGTTCTTGAAATGAATTACATGATAGAGATGTGGCAGTAATAATATTTGTCAACAATCACTTGTGTCCCTCTACATAGACTCTGGAGCAAGAGCAATTCAGATCTTCAGTACATTTGAAAACAAAAGCCAGTTGGCTGCATGCTAAGGCGACTTGGATTAATAATGATAAAGAAAATCAGTGACTTTAAGTCACAGGTTCTACCTCTGTGGGGGATTTTACTCAACCACAGTCCCTGCAAACAAATTTTGTTGCCACATTGCATCCGAAAAACTGACAGGCAACGATGAAGTATATAATCATAGCAGACGTGAAGGTTTTAAAATTAATTGTTTTGTTTGTCATGCAGCAAAATGAACTTGTAGAAGTATTGTGGAAACTGACCATAGAGTCTTCAGTACATGTGTAACTAAACCTGTCATCAGCATACTGCTGGATTTCAAAATTTGTAACTTTTTCCAAAATCTACCTGGAAATTGATAAATCTGGTTAACAATGTATGTGACAGTGACCTTGGAATATACACATCACCTGGTGATCAACATTGTACACAAGTTACCTTGTACATTGTAAGATGGTTCTGGTACATGACACTTCACATAATTCCGTAGATGAAGTGATGTCCCAAATTGTGAAGAATCATGAACCAGTGATGCACATTGCATCTGATTTTGCAATGCACATCACTTTACAACATAAAACTGAATGCCAGACCCTCTTTTAATTTGAAAGTCATATCTTATTCTGTTTCACAGACATTGTGGTGAACTTTGTCAAGGACCCCATTTCCAAGTCTGCGCAGCAAGTCTACAGTCTTGTCCAATCAGAGAGCACAGATGAGTTTACAGATAGTGTCAGGAACTCTGTGACGGTCATTGAGGAATGTCTGGACAAGTATAACCTTGATGAGATCTGTGTGGGTTTCAACGGCGGCAAAGACTGCACTGCCCTGTTGTATCTCTTCCATGCTGCAGTGAAAAGGTAAGACTGGAATTCAAAAAAAATGTTTAGAAACATGATGTGTTTTCTGTGCATTCTCCTCTGCCTAAAATCTTCAGAATGAAATTTTCACCATCTCTTCATGTCTGTGCAAAATGTATCTAGGTTAGCTGTAAGTAATACCGCATTGACTCAAAATGACAGAGCATTCAAAGTATCAAAAATGTACGCAGTGAAATTAGAGAAATTTAGGATGAAGATAAAGTGAAATTACTCACTGATGAAAACATACATATTTTCTGTAGTGAAACCTGTCAAAAGTGAATATTTGTGAATGTGTTTTGGTTCATTCAGTCCGTTTTTCAGCAGAACATGATTTCCATATGCAGGGGCTTTGGAAAAGTTTTAAGCACTAAGTGTTACTCACTTCTGGCATGGATGAGTGTTTACATTCTCTACTGTGTGAATTCATGTTCTTTATTTTGATATTTCATTCACAGGAAACACCCTGACTATGACGGAAAGCTGCAAGCACTGTACATCAAAGGCTCATCATCATTCCCTGAAGTTGAGAGATTCATACAAGATTGCATTCAAAGGTAAAAAAAAATAACAGGTTCGGGTGCAGCTATCTTGAGGCATGTACCCATTGACTCACCCAAAGCCTATCTCCAAACCATAGTTCCAACCAGTGGTTTTTGAAATGCCCAACCGTGGGATTGGACATTTCTTAATGGTGAATTATCCAGGGATGGCCATTCTAATACCAAAGAACAAAATTCTTATTTACCACAATTTTTGATTTGTAAGTAGTGTAGGGAAAAGTTGACATATTTTACATTGCACAAAATTAATAAATATACAGTGATATTTGAAATTATTTCACCATCTAGATATTTTCTGTGCCCTCACAGAGTGGTAACGATGCAGAGCTAGTAGTTGATGTATATATCTTTGCCGAGCTGATGAGTTTATTGATGTGAAAGCCAGGTAAATGTTCACAATCTTTGCATTTCTACATCCTCAGATATAATCTGAAGCTGTTTCAAATCCAGAAGGGCATGAAGGCTGCCCTCACTGAGCTGCAGACAGAGCAGCCCAAGATCAAAGCCATTCTCATGGGCACACGGAAAACAGATCCATACTCCAGTGAGTGACAGCTTTTTCTCTAAATTCATTCCTACATTTCATGTTCCTATTTCCTCATATTCCATAATGGACAAATTGCAGACTTTCGAGATGTTTCTTTTACCATCTGTTTCTTCCCCTTTCTCATCTTCCCTGACCAGCCTAGCTATCTACTTTTACTTCCCAGTCACGCCATTGTTCCCTAAACATCCTCATGCTTGTGTGACTGTCACTCTATTTTCAATTAGCTGACCGCCAAATCATCATTGTTATGCCTTGTTCCCACCATAGAAGATAACAACTGTACTACATTGGAATTGCCAACAATGAAATAAAATTATGTCGTGTTTATTTTCAGCCAAGCTCAGCGCTTTCTCAATGACGGACCCTGACTGGCCGCAGTACATGAGAGTCAACCCACTCCTACACTGGGACTACCATCATGTCTGGCAGTTCCTACGCAAA
>LD345745.1:107872-136546 GCA_001465055.1 Ptychodera flava
GCAAAACTCTTCACAAAAGAATTCTGTCCTCTAAATTGTGGATGTTTGAAAGTGCAATTACAAATAATTCCCAGAATCACAGGACGTACAGAAAGAACACAAAAATAATAGTAATTTCATATAAATAAAGCCACAAAATATTATTTTGGTAAGATTTATTCCACTACTATTGCAAAAATTGTCTTTGTCTTTCAACCACCCTCCTTTTAACCCTTCCATCCCCATTTCCCTGTCTAGTGGTCCAACCACTCCAAATTGACAATAGGACTGGACCATGTAGTGAAGCTGAAAGGGTTAAAAAAATAAATGTAAGCATCTTTACCCCTTCATATGTACAAATGGAAAATCTGAGTTCTTGGGTAATTTTTTTGTTTTATAACTTGCATATTCATAAACCTGTGAGGAAAATAATTTTTTTTTAAATAGGCCAGGGTATTTCAATGTAATGCACTTTATAACTTAATACAAGCTTTTTGTAACGTGGTTGTACTTGTCTAAGGGTACATATCTCAAACGGAAAATGCAATTCAAAAATGTCACACTGTACAGGTCTACTTACAACATATTACTATGAGAATGTTTCAAATTTTGATTTCTTGTAGGCAGGCTACTTTGGGGGCGATGCCTTTAAAAAAACTGGTGTCGCCAACTCAATGTCAACTCAATGTCAACTCAATGTCAGGGATTTATAATTTACGACAGCACAATTAAACCGCAATAGTTGTAGACTCTTTGTGTCAATCTTTCCACCCCCTCTCTGCAAATAAACTGGTCCATGTGTGCTGTTGAATGACCAAACCAAAGATGAAAAGAAAGGCCCTGGGGTGAATGTTTGTGATAAGGCTAGAAATCCATTCTTCAAGAATTCTAAATTTCTCCCCTTTTCTGCGAAATGGTAAAACCCTTGGAACCTAAGAGCACAATGGGCCAAGTCTACTTGGTAGAGCAGCAGGGGTGGAACAGTTTACACATAAATGGGTAAAAAGGCTCACAAAAACTATCACACATATTTCCTCTATCTAATACTACAACTACTACTACTAAAGTTACTGAATTAAAAAAATACAGAAAAAATTGCAAATTTTTGTCGACCAAAAACTGGACACTGGAGGATGTAGAATACCTAATATAGTTACTTAAATCCAATCTCCTGATGGTAAAATAAGGTATTGCAGAGAGAAGGTAGTTGGATCAAACATTTCACTGTGGACACTACACATTTAGCAAATACTTTTTCACGTTTTTTAAGTTTTATGACAAAGAAGTGATGACGTCAAGGTAGCTGGGTTTTTTTTTTGTGTGTTTCCCACTGATATGCAATTCAGTGTCGCTGTGGATGTTGACAAAGTCACACACAGACAAAGTGGGTTCTAAGGTGGCTGGACATCTGCGCGGGCCGTCATGAACAGTCCACTGGGCATGACCGACCAGCTGTCCAATATTAAATTGAGCAAATGCTTGCTTAAATATATCACCGTTTTTGTTTCTAACACTGGTGTATATATATATATATACTTGTGGTAAAACCGAGTTTTTATGACCTTGACTTTCATCTTGAGTTGTCTGTTTTTGAAGGCTGATTGCTCTCAAGTGTCGGAAATATCGCCGTGACGACAAGCATCTGTAACCAGGACAACACTTAGAGCCTCTAGCAGTAAAACGAGTTTCTCTGCTTTTTTTGTTGGTGTCTTTGATGATTTTGGAAAAAAGAATATTCAATCAAGTACGTCCGTAGATATAGAGGGAGAGCATGACACACTACTGGGCAAACACATATCATTATCTTCAGACTGTTAGAACTGACGAGAGCAACCTTTCACCTTCCGCTTGTTGCCGGGAGACAGTCACTAGTCATCATCTTCATCATCCGATTCTTCCTCCTCGTCGGCAGTTTCCAGCCACGTCAGCCATGAGTTGACTTGGAAGAGGCACTTGCCTTTTCCGGGATACTGATCGTTGATGTCTTCCCTCCATTTGAGAAAGACTTCCTCCTCCACCACTTCCATGTCGTAGAAATTCACAAAGAATCTCAGTAACATGCCTGGAAAATCAAAGACAGAAAAGATATGGGATATTTCTTTTTGATGCAAGGAAATCAAGTAACAACCCTTCACAACCATTGTAATCAATGGTGATTGTTGATCAATACAGCTAGTTTTCATGGTTCGGACTCAAAACATACAGCAGCCAGTCACCTAGCAGAGAGGTAACAGACAGAACCACTCGGCCAAATCCTCACTCTCAAAAAGAGTGGTTCAATACCAGGGCTAAGTTGTTACATTCAGTTTACATTGTATGGATGAGCAGGTCAAAGTAAAATGCGCTTTGGGGTCAGATATTCAGACTCTCAAACTATTATAATAATGTTTTCTTCTCCTACAACTTGAGGGGGCTTATTTGAAGCCTATGGAATAATAAAGTTTTGACCAGCTTAGTTCCATGAAAATTGGGAATTTATTTTCCCCATAGAGTATAACAGAGGGATGGCGGCCATTTTGAATTTCAAATATCTATATACTGTAAAATATATTGGGCGATTTGTCTGTCTAGAGCCAAAATTTGCAAGGTGACCCTTAATTTTTATTCTTGATTTTGAATGGTTGAAACTTTGCTTGAGGAAAGTTTGAGCAAAAGTTTAAGTCTTTCATTTGCGAGGTGTGAACTGCCTAAAATTGCCTTTTCACAGAGTATGTCATTCACAATGGAGCCCACTACTTCTAACAAAAATATAAGGAAAAGTGACGAAAAAAGAACTACTCTGCGTGCCATTACTGATGGATTTCACTGCTTCTGCCAATGATATGGGAGAGAGTTAGAATGACACACTGGACTTTGATCCTTCACATTCCGCTTGGTGTGATTCTGTCATGGAATGGCTGTATCCGAGAGAGTGAACTGGACGCGACTGATTAACAGTCAAAATGTTTTATACTCTAGCTTCCACTGTTTCACCAAAACGCCAGCACATTTGGAAAAATTGCACTCCTGAATACTGGTGACGTCAACTCATCAAGATTAGCGTGAACAGGTTGATAAGGGAGATGATTTTGAAAAACAGGACTCACCTTTCGGGAACTCACTGTTGTAGCAGTGGGCCTGCAAGGCGTACAGCACACTCAACTGAAGTTTGATCTGATCATGAACAAAGGCTTGTAACAATGGCTTGAGGCTGTTCAGCAAACTCTTCTCTCTCTCTAGCAGCTGTTTGTCAGGAATCGCCGTGGTGTCCACTCCGTCACTCAGAGTGCTTTCCATTGTACAGTATTTCAGAACGCTGAACACAGGTAGAATGAACAATTGAAAAGAAAACAATGGTCAAACATGAGATGTTATAAAAGAGCTGTGATTTACAGTCATCCTCTAACCTAATTTATATAGTGTTGCCTTTTCCATAGTTTTAACTTGTGAAAATCTCTCAAAACACCTCATTTTGTGTACGTTTACCTCTGTACGTGCAGAAAGTACCAGTATTTTGTGATAAATGGATCTGATGGCAAGATATGGAGCATGAAAATAAATTCATAACTACTTCATACAGCACATTGTTATAATTTGTGTACTCAGGGTTTTATTGAGGAGCAGTACGCAGGCAAATGTTACCAGGGTTTCCTAGTCATTTTCCTGGCTTCCCCCTTGATATATCAGTGCAATCAGATTAGGGGACAGCAAACAATGTTACCAGGGTTCCTAAATCATTTACCAATATTCCCAAACCTTAGCAAGCAAAGACACTGGCACAGCAGCTACCTTGGCACAAAAGACTCCCCTACTGTAGCAGAAATAAGGCTGTTTCTCTGCTAAGGTAGCAACAAATAAAAGCATTTGTCTAACAGAAGATGTCACTCCTGCAATTAGCAGTAGTCTCATGTATGATTTTAAAATGCAGGTAGTGAATTACAAAGACAGGAACGATGTCTCTTGTAATGTAGTCATCCTACACATTTAGACATCATTAACATAACCAGCGTATCTCAATTTCAAAGGGACCACTCACCTGGTTGTGAGAGCAAAGACAAAGCCCGGATCGGTGTGCAGGGAGCTGTCCACGCTGTCTTTCAGCCATTTGTAGAGAGTGGATGCATTGGGATCTGCCTTCATCTGCTTCCATATATCCGACTGCATTCTCAGTAACGGATACAGGAAACTCAGTTGCTATGGAAACAACACAAAGAACTGTAAGTTTAGACAATTCTGAGTGCGAATATGACACGCACTGTACACAGAATGCAACTCAACAAAGTCGTACATTTATAAAAAAGTCATAATACTGTAGTAGCATTTCATGAGGTTTGCCAAGCAGCAAATTTCGGAAGATAAATTCTCATCGCTTGTACTTCCTGAATGAATCTGTTGTACACAGAGTTGGGTTTTTGTTTCTCAAAATTACAGAGTGTAAGTTGTTCAGTTTACCTTGTCTTCTAAGATCTCCATCATTCTCTCTTTTGTCTGGTCCAACTCCGGCAGCATGGTCTGCATGTCAATTTTACTGGCCTTGAACAGCGCCACCAGTGTCTGTTTATCCTTGACCTTTCGTATTTGCTGCAGGATCAGCAGGAACAGCGGGTAGCAGGTGCCGTTCTTCAGGAGTTCCCCGAGGTCGGACAGTGCCACCACCTCGTCGATGACGGCTCTGGCCGCAGCAGTGGCGATGTACGATTTCACCAACGGGACGTCTGCTTCCAACTCTGGCAGCTTGTCAAGGACTGCTTGGAAACCCTGGATAGCACGCAGTAAAATTTCAATGCCATTGCACCTTACATATTTCAAAAAAGACTTTGATTTGTTTGTTTCCTTTCCCTGCTATCAAACAAACAACGTACATCTCAGACCAAAAGGCTAAAGCCTTAATATGCATGTCTCCAGCACATATCTTTCACCAATATGGTGTGGCTCAAATCCATTTCAATAAACAGTGAGTGGGGATCTATTCACAGAGAACTGGGAGCTAACTATTCAAATTTCGATGACAATACCGTAACAGAGAGCATTACAATTTTCTGTAGCACTCTTGAACCTACCCAGCAATTCACAGGAATGATTTCTCATGTAACGTTGAGCAAACATTGGAGAAAATCTGTCTTCCGAGTGACTTGAAAAGATGTAATAGGAATATTTTATTACATCTCAAGTATTATCTACTTATTGTGATTGGCTGAGACTCACTGATGAGATAAGGAAGCAAAAAGTGCTACAGCACGGCTTTGGTGGCATTGCCCTGTTGCCTGCACTAATATACACCTATACTGCATTCTACCTTGCTGCACCCATGTCTGTACATACCAAATTGTCCCGCACATTTGTTTGGTAGTTTCTGCATACCCATGGCTTTGGAAAAGGTACATGGGGTCAACTCTAGTTGAATTAGACAACATCTTAGGAAAACTTCAGAGTATTAATTACACAAAACAGTGTGCAAACAACATTGGTGCCCATGATATGAACGCCTCATGCTTCATTAGTTTAACCATCATGGGACCAATCTCTCCGGTGGGCAACGAATCAGTGATCTTGCAAGTGCTATCATGTGTTATTATTTTAATACAGAACACTGCTTACCTCTATGTAATGTTCATCGCTGATAATGCCGCTGGTCTTCATTTCTCCGATCAGCTTGCTGACACCTTCTCTCTGTTCTTCGTCTCTCTGCAGTGCCTGGGTCAGCATCTGGCACACCATGGTGGGCATGTACTTTCTGGGAGCCTTCATGCCTCGGATGCCGCTGAGTGCATTGTTGATGCTCTTCTGGGCGAAGAATTCATCCAGCACTGTTTTCTGTTTGCAAAGTGATACAGAAATGTCATTGTCAGCGAGAATGTTGTAGTGTTTGAACAAAGGCTGAGAATGTATTTCGAGGCAGCCTAATAAGTTTTTATTTGATGGAGTGGTCCTCTGTATCTGTGTGAACATCTGGGCTCCTGCTACCCAGCTTGTCGATTGCCACAAAACCTTTTTGAAGGGCTACTTCAAGGTTAATTTTGCGACCATATGCATATATGAGCAAAATAAGACACTGGATACTGATAGAGCACTCCAACAATACCATCATATTTGACATCTTCAGCCCTATTTCCAAGTCCAAAGGTCACACTTCACCATTGACATTGAAAAATTGGGAAAAACCACTGCGGTGGCGATGGGGGTGGTTAAACAACTGTTATCCAACAAGATGAATGTGTTTCACCAGGGCTTATAGGGCTATGGCCTGAAGGCCCACAAAATCATGAAAAAATGTAGCATTCTTGAACTTGTGTTTTCACAAAAGAGCATTGAAAATGGGAAAATTAGACCCAAGCCACCGAAAGCTGTCTTGTGGCCCCAGTAATGGGGGAAATCATCAGAAATGAATACTGAACAACAATGAGACAGCAATAATTGAAAGATAGTAAAACACTCACTGTCATTTCCTTCAACTCTTCTTTGCTGAGTATCTTCTTTTTACCCTGTTTTGGTTTGTCTCCAGCCTGTGAATGTTTGGCTTGAGTCTACAATAGAAAAGAGAAATATTAAAATTTTATCAGCATCCGACCTTTGTCTGCAAGCCAGAAAGCATAAATACTTTTAACATGAATTTTATCACCATCATGGCAAAAAAGTTCTCTTTTTTCGTAGAAGTAGCTAAACTCCTTTGTTTTTTCATCTTTTTAGGCATTTCTGGCATTAAATTTATGTATAACCTTAAGCTTTATGTTTGCTTCTGAAATATTATGTGTTTTACCTGTAGAAATCCACCACATTCAAAGTATGGTTGACCACCTTAGATTTTTATGACTCAATTAGGCAGCAAAATCGTATTTAAGATACTGAGAATTCCCAATGAAATCACTGATCAGCTTTTATAACATACAGATGACCAAATAGCCTGAAATGAATGGATATAGACCAGATAAAATTACCTTTGGTGAGCTCTGTTGATTCTGTGTTTGTGGTGGCGCTATCATCTGCTGAGGTGTTGGCTGAGATAGACCCGGTTGATGAGACTGTGAACTTGAAGGTCTAGCCGACGCTGGCATCATGCTTGGTGCCTGCGGCTTCAGTACCATGGAATCCTTGGCTGGACGCAGACTTATCTGAGGCAAAAACGAAAGCAGCCGTGCCATTCAATTCATTGTTCCAAACATTTCTTTCAGACTCCAATGAGGGCAGTTTGATTGTATCAATTCCCAGTTATTCCCCTCACTCCATGTAATTGACTTTAAGCTAGTGCCACTGTAAGTGTAACTTTCTGTCGTATTTATACTCATTTCTCAATCAGTTGTTGTGTTGGCATGTATGTATCCTTAGAACCTTTGCAAATTGCATAATTTTTTAACACAGGATACCAAGAAATTGTTGCTGGATCTCTTCCAATACAACCGGAACACCACAAATATCAAACACACCAGGCAAATGACTAGAGACTACTTAACCCTTTTCACCACCATGGTTTACCCCAAACCCAATGTTATCCAATGTGGACCTGTTTATAGGGATTTGGGGGTGAACAGGTCAAAGGGGAATCAGGTTGAACACATCAAATCAAGCAACACACACTGTGCCACATCAACAGTTCTTATGGTTGATTGGATACTTACCTCATCAGAGTTTAGGAATTGTCCTTTCTTCATGAACCTAGGGGGCATATCACGCTGCTGGTTACCTTGGCGATTCTGATATCCTTGGTTGCCTTGGTTACCATCTTGTCTTTGTGACTGGCCCTTCTGAGATGAGTAATTTTGATAACCTTGGAGAATAAGCAAAGAAAGCAAAAAATTAAATCTCATTGGGATGGGAAGTTTTTGCTTCTCCATACAGTGAAGGACACGGCCATGAAGATGTGGCATAGCAACAAGATATAAACATCACTTCTTACAAAACTTTTCTTTTTGTGGAAATACAGAATGCATCTGCAAATTCTTAAAGGTGTACAGCACCATCAAGGTTTTGTTTTGCACATCAAAAACTTTTTTTACCTGGGTTGTTACCTCCGTTGGCATTCCTGGTGTCACCGGTACGAGGACTGCGAGGTCTTCCTAGAGGAGGTGAGTATCCATTGAAACTGTCTTGAATAACTCCAGGGCCTGTGCCAATGCTACTACCTGCAGAGAAACCACCAAATGTCATTGTGTTATTGTACTACATTGAGACAGTCTTAGATAACTCAGGGGCATGTCGTGATACCGCCATCGGAAGAGTAACACCAGGTTTCATCATGTACTGCACATAAAGTACACATGGCTTCAATCTTGAGTTGTCAATACACACACGCATCACCATCAGTTTTGCAAATCATCTATCTCTTTGTGTACAAAACATTTCTGCAGAAACACACGAATTTTGCAAATCACTAAGCAATACATTGATTTCTCTAATGAAACAATGCTACATGAGGCAAGTTCAAAATCAACAGAGGTTTTCACAATCCACTGTCTTCATAATTCAACATTTGTTTATCTAGTTCGATATTATCTCTGGTGCTATTGACAATGACTTCAGAAGGGACAAAAAAACGTGTCACATTCTTGGAAGATCTATGACTGGCTTTAACAGAAGGATGATCAGCCTGGACGTGAATGTTAGAGGAGGGAGAATTAAAAGACTATAACTTACCCATGGTGGGCATAAAAACATCACTGAGTCCCCCACCACGTTTCTGTGGTCGTAGTGAGTCCATTTCATCAAAGGGACCCCCAAAGAAGTTCTTCTGTTTGAGATTAGGTCCATTGTACGGGATATAAACACCATAATCCTGATGAAGAGAAACATTTTCACATGTTACAACATCATGGAAATCAATGATTTCATAGAATGGGGGGGGGAGGGGGGCTTTCACAGTTGAGATGGGAGTACGGGGAGACATGAAGATAAGAGTGAGACATGTTCAAAGGGCATTTGCCTGAATTTTAACCCTTTCACCATAATGCTTTGGCACAGACCCTTTGTTACCTGCAGTGAGTGTGGCCCAGTGTATATGAAATTGGGGGTGGGCAGCTTAACTAACAGAATGAAAGAATGATTAATTACAATTCTGTTTAATGCTCTGATAAATGTTTTACTTAAACTATGCCATGACTTTCTTTTCATTTGAAGTAAGACTTGATACATTTTGTGCAAAATGATGACATCACAGAGGCCGAGTATGGAAGGTGTTGTTGTTTTACACCCTGACTCGAGATGTGTTGAGTACTTTATAGATGTGTATTGTGTTACCTTGGCAGCCTCTTGTCGTATTTGTTCAATGGTTCTTGGACTGTTGTCTGCCAACACTTTGCGTGGCTTCCACTGCAAATGAACAGAATAGGTAACAGTGTTTAGCTGACAAAACTATACTTGATTATGCGTCGGGATTAAAACTAAGGGAACGTCATTGGAAAATACAAGTTAATCTCAAGTTTGCTTCAAATACAGTCAAGAGACCTATGAAGCGAGTAAATCCCTGAACACACAAAATGTCATCCATTTATCTGACAGGGTGATGATAACAGTATGCATTACGTACACCCACAGCATAACACTTAAAAAAGTTATGGAGGCAGTTCTGCTGGTTTTTGACAGAGTTTCTGATCAATAGGACGCTATATGAGTCAATGTTGTCACTATAGGTGCACTTTACAATCCACATTGACTGCATATTTCATAGGGTGATTTTTCATAATATGCTCCTATGTCACATGAAAGAACAAAAATGTCACCTTTCATTCCGGGTCCATACTTTTTAAAGTAACTTAAAATTCAAGGAATTCGCAATTTTCAAGGATTTTTTAGGTCTAAAATACCATTTTCTTGATATCATTTTTATGATCTATCATTTTGACATACAAGTTTACATATCATTTTAAGATAACATGACTGATTATCTCTTAATTTTAGAAAATTGCAGGAGAATTATCAATTTTCAAGAACGTTCCAGGACTCATTTCATTTTCATGAACTTTTCCAGGACATTCCAGAAGCGTACACAACCTGTTCATTATATAGACTGACAGGCATTATATACAGATGGACCCCAATTATATACGGAGGGACAGACTAACACACACACACGCAGACTGACAACATTGGCCCATGAGGCTAAAATACTTACATAGTTGGCTCTCAGTTCAAGTGTATCTTCCAACATAAACCTAATACGAGAAGGGAGCTCCACGTTGTTAGCTAACAGCTGCATGCGCACAAAATACTGGTCCATCAGTGCCTGTGTGAAAATACAAAATTCATCAACACATCCTGTCAATGTGTTTTCACACTGCTGCAAAAAAGATGCTTTCAAAGATCTTAGAAAATTTTACAGAAATTTCCTAATCCTCTGCTTGTTTGAACTCAATTTAACAATTCAGGAGGATGTGAAATTTTTCCCCATCTTGTTTCAGTGAATATGTAAGATTTAATTTTCCTCTACAGTTATAACTGGGGTGGCCGCCATTATGAATTTCAAATGGTGCGAGGTTTTTATGTATTTTTTTTCTCTAGTACCAGACTTTGCTGTTTGGCCACCGTTTTCTTGTTCTTGATTTTCACGGAAACGGACCAAACTTTCTCTGAGAATAGTTGGACAGAGTTTAAAAAGCCCCCACTCAATTATCAGATTTATCTAATATAAATATTATTTCCTTGATAAAATATTCAATGGAAAACAAAAACAATGACAAACTGTTAATGGGCTGTTGACACATTCGTTAATGCGAGAACCAGGGATTGAGAAGGGCGCCTTTAAGCGTTACTGTTTAGAGTCCCGTTCTACCTTTATTGAACTTACGGTTATGCTGCTTATTTGAAAGATATTGATACATCAAAAATATGACTTGATTCACAGCCATTCCACAATGAAGACAGATAAAAGTTTCTCAGATTAAGCTCACTTCAAGCATTCCACGCAAATAAAGATCACCCAGGTTTCCCTGACTTCACCAAGATCTAAGGAGAAAGGAAAGTATCTTACCTTGGCTTTCTCCGTGTCCAATCTAGGGCCGACAGTTCTCATTATCTTACACAGGCACTCCAAGTCTTCCCCCATGTCGGCAATGGACTGGGTCTTTTTCTTTTCCAGTAACTACACACGGACAGAGAAAAAATTTAAAAGCTCACTTGAATTTGGCGCGGATCTCTATTGCAAGTAGAAGACAGAGTACGGGACACAAGTCATACATTGAGCTGTCACTCACTGTGTTGAAGAATGTGTCGAGGAAGCAAACATTGGATTTAATCTAGGCACAACATGGTCAATCAACATTTTGAACCCAGCAATGGGGATACAGAGAACATATTTGCTTTGGGATTGGAGCTGCTGATCAACATGATGGTCAACATTTGTCCACATCATGTGCTGGTCCCTGCCAGTGCCATCTTCTCTCCTCAATGGTTTCACTCACACATACAACTGCTTTCAAAAAACTGTCTGAGGGTTGAAACAGAAGACTCCCGAATGCACTTATAGCATTCTTATGAAACACTACATGCAAAGCCCTGACAGCAGTCCAGGTGCATTTCTGTGGCACCTGTTTGACCTACCTGCTTGATGCACCTATGTAATATAGACTCATGCAGCAAATCCAATTTTCCAAGTTCACCTGCAACAAAGTAACAAAACCAATGCTCGTCAGTATGTCTGCATCACTAATGTGGCATCATTTGAAAGCTCTTGGTGTAAGAAAAATTTTCATCCTCTTAGTTTTTCGAAAATCCAAAATTTCATTTTTTTCAATAGAGATAACTCAGGGATGTGGCCATTTTGAATTTCAAATATGGGTTTAACTTTGATAATTTGTTTTTGTCTCTAGTACTAAAACTTGGAAGGTGACCCCCCAATTTATGTTCTTAATTTTGGAAGAGCATCTTTGAAAGATTTTTGAGGCAAGTTTGAGAAAAAGTATAAAGTGTTTCACTTTCAAGGTGCATACTACCTTAAAATGACAAGCCCACGGTAAATGCTGCATTAGTTTTTTTTCAACGACACCTTCACCTTGGCACAGCCATTTCCCTGCAGCTGCCAAGTACTCACCCATGAACTTGATATTGCCGAGCATCTTGAATTTGGCGATGTGTTTTTGCTCCTGTTCCTCCACACTGAGAGGGCCTGCCTTATCGTAGGCTACCGAGGAGGAAAAAGACACACACGAAAAAAATTTGAGAAGAGTGGGTAGGTGAAGGACGTTCACACAAATAATTCATGTACGTTACGGGATGAAAAAATATTTATTTATATTGCTTAAAGGGACAAAGTCGGCCATTTTTCATGAACTTGTTTAATGTGAGATAAAACTTATATTGTTTGAGATGTTGAAAGATACTCAATGAATGGGGTGCCCATGCGTGTATTCGACACAGGTTTTAGACACGAAACATGAAATCATCAAGAAAATGAATTAATGGTCATGACCACTAATTCATTTTCGCGATGGTTTCATTGATCGTGTCTAAAACCGGGGTCAAATATATGCATGCTCACCCCATTCATTCAGTATCTTTCAATATGTCAAACAATTTAAGTAGTATCTCGCATCAAACAAAATTCTTGAAAAATGGCCGACTTTGTCCCTTTAATTAAGTCCTACGATGTCCAACACACTTCAGCTTACCTGCAAAGGCTCTGGATCTATTCTCAAACTCATCTTGGCATTTAGCAATTAGAAGGCGCTGGAATGTCTGTCAAGGGTAGAAAAGCAATACATAATACTATCAATGAATGCACCTTGTAACTTGAACAATGATGTGCTACTACAGAACAGCTCTAAAATCCTCATTGTTGTACACATTTCATTACACTTTAAAAGCTCCGTTTTGACTCTGATCTCTACATAATACACAAATTGCTACTTCATCTAAACAAGCCTTACTCTGACCATGACATCAGTATCTGGGCGATAACATGTGTAAATATTGGACCCAGCCTGTGGGTACGCCAGCTCAAAATTACAGGCTTTTAGGTCCTCATTGTTTTTACAAACTCTCTACAAGAGCACAGACTTTTTTTGTGTGTCAACTTACAGAAGGTCCTGAGCTGCCTGGTGCCTCGAAGTTGGGTGCGTCTTCACATAGTCGTCTACATAGCTGTGCATAGGTAGAGCTATATTTGGGTTCTTCTAAAGCTTTCTCAAACACCTGAGGAGGACAAAAATTCTTACAGCCACATTTCAGGAGAAAATGAATCAAACGTAATTTTCCTATCAGACTTTACTGCTATCAAGACATGAGCATAAAATTGCACTAGTATCCATGGAGACTGAACTGCAACATTAACATTCTTTTGGATGAGCACACTACACTTCATGCACGTAACCAAAGCTGAATAACAGACAATTTTTGTCTTTTCCGAGGGAATATTATGACTAGAAACAACAGCAAATTCAAAGGTCACTACACTATGCGCTTGGGTCACCCTCATATATGGAAGTCTTCGCTTGCTGTGATTTGTGCGTGATTTCCACATTGTCAGTAACTTTTTCAGGGGCAGACAATGGTTTGAAATGGGCAATCTGTGCAATTGCGCAGCTGAGAGAAAACGTCACATGCTGATTATGCAAATTTTACAACTGATATAAATGAATACAATAACAATGTCAAGAACATTATAAGTCATTAACCATTGGTCTAGACAGTATCAGAACTTCTTACAGTTGAGTATGATTTCAGGCAAGGAACGACAAACACCCACAAGAATATTTTTAAGAACTCATGACGATAAATCTAGAATTACTTTTTTTTCCGCACTTGACCAGTATCTCTTGGAAAATATTAAAGACCAATGTGTATTATGACCATTGAGAATGAAGTTTTACTTACCAACAAAATAACCCCCTTGAGAATTAGTTTGGAGTCTATTCCCACATTTAGTAGCTCTAAACTTAACTTGTCAAACTTCTCAGGTGTTAACTTATTGAGTATACTGCAAGAAATCACACAGAATGTACTGTGTCAGTCTTCAGTTCATGGTTGAAAGATTCAAATGGCGCCACAGGAAAAAATATCATACAACATCTCAATTAGAGGGCCAGTGTCTGTAACCTTTGTTTATTTTTTTCCTGTATTTGTTTTCAATATCAACTATGCTTTCATGATCTGTACTCCCCTAGGCATGTTGAGATACACAGTATTCAGCTTGTCAACACAGCCTGTACATGTGTTGACTGCATTGTTATTGTTGACAAGTGAATTCTGGTCTGGACTAGAATTCAAATGTAAACCAATAGAATCATTTCACAAGCACGGATGCAGAGTTTACAAGCTAAATAAGTTGGTGTTTGAACATGCTTTGGGGAATGAAACAAGAACTTGCAATTGACATACAAAACAAATATTGTGCAAAAATCAAAAGTTAGAGCTGTTGTCCCTTTAAACTTTTGTATTTAACGCCATGAAGGCAGTACTTTCATGTTTGTGCGCTAGTTTCACGGTCTGACTTGCCACAAATAAAGTAAAGTGAAGACACAAATGTCTCTTTCCTGGATGGTCACTGTAAGTGGTTCTTTCATTGATTTTATTTTAATACATATATATATCATTTTGAAAGTTAACAATAAAACAATTGTCAGGTCATATCCATAGAACTGATTAATAAGTATATGGCTCAATTCTTCGCAAGGCATTTCTGCTGAATCTGGACTGTGAATTGACACAGCATATGGTAAGAAACATATGATATGAAGTGAAATAAACATAAACTTTGGCACCTGCTAAAAATATGACATACATCTGTTGTAGCCATTATTTACTGAGTGAATGGTTTCATGCTTGCAAGAACTATTTTATAATCCAGAAAAAGATTTCCTACGAATGAGGTGGACAATTTTGATTTCTGGAGTAACCCTTCTGTGATCAGTGGTGCCTCATGTGATATGAATGGGGGAAACTTGGCCCACCCAGTACAATGTGGCAGATCAGCACAATCCTAAGGGGTCAAGTTGCTTCACAAAGCTATAGAGGGACCACCTGGAAAACTGTATTTTCATAACAAAGATTGGGCCACACCCTGCACAATGTGACACATCAGCGTAATCCTAAGGGGTCACATTGCTTCATAAACCTACAGAAGGACCACCTAGAAAACTGCATTTTCATTACAAATGTTTGGCCAAGAGTTCTTCGGCTGCATCCAATAATTTTCCTACCATACATTGGCCAATTTGACCCACGATATGTATGTCTAAAATATTACATTCAATATAAACTTATGCCACATTATAAAGCATGCAAATAAGCACCCACGGCAATGAAAGGTATTTTGTAACATATTTTGACCCGCAATAACAGATCCTGATTGAAAACCATGAAATTAACATTAGCTGAACACAGTATTTCTCTGTGTGCATTTTATTATTTCAGATACAAAGACAGGACCATATCCATCACATTTAATATTTGAGTTAACAGCAAACTGACATGTGAGATTAATCTTCAGTTTTTACACAGGGTTTTTGGAAAACTTCAAAAATAAAATACATTACAGAAACAGTCCCTCTGAGTCTTGATTTCACCTTATCATTTCTATATGAAATATTACTAACATGAACATTTCATAAAATAGAAAACAGTGCCTCAGGGTAAGGGAACAAATAGTATGTACGCTGGTATATGGTTTGTGTCATAGAGGTTTTTGAAACTGCCTTTTGTGTTACACACCAGTGAGACAAACAAATCATCTTTCATTATATTACATCTTGAGGTGTTCATGTTTTTTTTTGGCAGCGGTATGTGATCACTGACTAAAATGACAGAAATTCTATGTATCTAAATCACATTATTGTACAAAATAAGACACAGGGAAGATGTCACAAACGCTGCGATAAACGTGGACGCCAGGCAGGAACACGCCGCGATACACTTACCCACGCACACGTCTAAATGTAGTATCTTGTTTCTGGTGAGCGGAGATTGCATCTCGTTTAACTGTGCTGGGAGGAATCCATCGCAGATACGGTTTGGAGTTGGTTGTTTGGCTGCTGTGTGGTGTCTCTTGCCGTTGCCTTCCTCTATTCGGCCCAGCACTACGAGAAGCACCACTGCCTACGCTGGGGCCTTCCACCTTGCTTTGTGTAAACTTACCAAACAAGTTTCTGTGGAATAATCACACAGTTATAAATCCTAGAAAAAAAAAACAAAAGAAAAACAAATGTAAATTCAGTGTATCTTATATTATGGTTCCAGCAAAGGACAAAATACTGTAAAAAGCATGCCATGTACAATGTTGGAAGGAGAACTTAAACAAGCCAGTTATTTTATGGCTATCTCGTTTTATAGAAAGTGGAAAATTTTAGCATCTCTGCATACAATATTTTTATTTGAATTATCGACACAAGATATTCGCCATGACATTTGCTTTCTTGGAGCTTTGAAGGGTGTGTATCATTAGAATCGTTGCAGCAAAGCACTGTTCAAATATCTTCTTTACACAACTTGATGCCAGGAAAGCTTAACAAAATTACTCACTACATACACTTTAGAAAATTTTCCCTGAAGGGAGGTACAAAATGAGCAAAGGAAGCAAGCCCCCTTAACACACATGTCTGATTGTCCCCAGACACCTTAACCCCTTGACTACCTATGGCGCCGGATATATCCGGCGCCATATTGAATTACCATATACCTTGAGTGCCGGAAATATCCGGCACAGTTAAATAGGCGTATTTGCTTCGTTTTTGTCGCTAAAAGTCCCGTAATTTTGGCGTCGGCACTCAGCGTGACTAAGATTTATGTATTCCGATCTGGCCTGAATGTGATTGCGCCCCCGTACGTCCGAGTACGGCCAAAATCCGGAAGCAAATGTCATGACCCATGACCTCGACCCTGAAAGGTCAGGCTAATCACAGAAGCATCGCGATGATTGTTTAAAGTTTTCAGACGTACGGACGATCGCGAAGATGTTTATGGTTTGTTTTATTTAATTAAATGAAATGTTTATTTATTGAAAACAAATGATTTATATAAAAATATGTTTTATTAACAGAAATATTTGTGAATTAAACCAGAGGAAATACAATTTTTTACTATAAGCCAGTGAAATTTTATAGCAGCCATATTATCAATATAATAATGACTGGTCACATGACTGGTCATGTGTTTGGTCATGTGATATGGTGTTCCCTAAAATGTATTTTTAAATATTGTGAATTATTTTTAGATAAATCATAACCATTTTAGATGCATGTTTCTGCAAAGAAGACATAAAGCAGGTGTTTACAAATATAAAATGTTTTGATTTTCAAATACAGAATCATGTCAGATGCTGATGTTTGTGGTTCATTTACTCTGCCTTTTGTGAGAAAAATCTTAAAGAGGTACATCTATAAATAAAGTAAAGGGTAGTTATTATTACATATATGTAAAGACAATGTCATGAAAATTGCAACTGTATTCAAATTTGCGTCATTTTATGGATTCAAAACACGTCCTGATGCTTCAAATATTCATATTCTTTGCCAACTCTGGTCACATGATGTGTCATGTGATCAGTCACGTGACCAAGAAATACAAAACTTATGTATGATAAAGTGGGAAAGTTCATGCTGATTCAGAAAATATATGGTTTATTGATACTTACTTAACTATTACTCTAAGCAGTGTTCATATAATGACCACACCCAAGATTTTATCAATATTTACATAAGGGGCCTGGTATATAGGAATACATTGGCCTTGGTAGTCAAGGGGTTAAGAAGCCTTTCAAGAGCAAAGGTGTACAACATTTCTTGAATGTAGCCATATTGTGCATCATCCTTCACTTTTTTCCCCATTTCATCATACAATGCAAGGCAAAAAAGCAAACCTTGCCAATGTCTAATTAAGGTTTGAGCTCTGATCATGCCAAGTTTACATGCCACATCAGGTCAAGTTGGTTGAACCAGCGAGGCATGTCTTATATATATACTTTCTATAAAAGAATTCAACGACTGAAGGCTCCTGGAAACAGTGATAATGTACGCATGATTGCTACAGATGTAACCTGCTACAACACACCATGCAAGTAGTAGAGTTTTGGCCAAATATGAATTTTTCCTGACTCAACTGGCAAATGACAAATTATGGGTCTCCAAGGAAGAGATAATCATATACATTGTACATTTAAAGAGATGTACAATAAATACATGAGGAGTACATTGTAACACAACCACTTTCAGGTCAAACCATTCAAAAATCTGCAATTCAAAAGCAATCGAGTCATTTTTATATTGAACTTTATGTGACCATAACCTGGAGGTTTGTTTATGAAACACACAACCATTGATTGAGAGCAAAATCATGATGAGTATCTTCAATTCAATCAAAACCATTGCAAAACAAATAATGACAAGGTCATTTTGAGACATCCGCATCCGTAACAAAATTAGGGTTGAAGTTCAGCAAATCCATTTGAATGTAAGATAATGATATTCACGAGGGACGCCATAAGGACAAGCATACGAGATTTATATCATTATTTTGAGGACGATGTCATTTACAACGGATGATGACGTCACACATTCAAGGCTGACTCGACTGCAACACATGAAGAACTGAGAGACCGGCTGCACCTACGTCAGTGGCATGCACAATGTGAATTTGTTTACTATGTTACAGCACAAGGTCAAACAATAATGGCGGTGCCATGATCACGTTGCATGAAATGTTCATGTTTTTCAGTAGACGTTCCCTCTTGTCTCCTTTACTGTGTAGTCCCAACAAATCAATCGATGTAACTTCAAGAAGAGAGAAAGACACTCTCCAAACACAAATTTTGCTGTACAAGATTTTGCGAACAGTATGAAACATACAGTACATTTCTTTACTGATTTGCACATTCTAACCAACCAGTAAGACTGCCTGAAATAGAAGGTGGAAATCTTTGACCTTTACTGACATCTTTATTGAACACACAACTTCCCTCTAAAGGGAAGAAAAGACTAACAAAAACAAGAAGAGGTTACTGAACCATGGACCTGAGAAAAGGCTGCACCTAACCCATTTAAATTTCTTCAATTCACAACAAAACGTGCAACAGCCCTTGTTGTATTATTCTGTCTTTCACCATATTCATGCAATGTTTATAGGGGTACTGGTAATATTCAACAGAGACTGGAGCCAAGACATTTTATGCTAGTTTTGTTTCACAACATTTCTTCTGATTATGTAGTAGCAGAAGAGACACAACTAAAGCCGGTGAGCACTGATCACTAATTGTTTGAGTATCACACTTTTTATTTTCAAGATCACTGTGAAAATAATCCTCTTTTTTGAGAATGCTCTGTATCATGGAATAACATGCAAGCACATGACACACCACACAGGCATTTACAGTCATTCTGTTCAGGGCCTGAGTGTATGAATGGCAGCTGAGGGACATCTCTGTGTCAGTACAGCATACAGCAATGCACTGTGTTCATCTCAACAATAATTGATTGTGAAAAAAAACCAACACAAACATGGCATTTTATTGCCAAATGAAGCTACACTCAAAATGACCACCATTCCATAATCCATGTAAGAAGAGAATTTCGAGAACGAAACAATGACTAACACTCTTTCATTCATCCTAACAGTGGAATAGGACAGAACTATAATCACTGAGATCTTGCTGAAAACCATTGTGGTAAACACATGGATATCAGTAGGCAGGTCATAGCCAAGGTCAATATCGATTTCTACATGAAATGTATTATGATAAAAAGTTTCAGAGTAATTTTGAAAATCATTCAAACAAAAACTTTCGAATCTCTTGATCTATAGTCATTTATGGCAATATTAACGCTGGCTACTTGCTGAGGAGAAAGCAATGAATGGATTTTTTGTTTGGAAGACGAAGATGACACATTTCCCTGTTCACTATGACTGTAATGCATTGAATAACGCAGGAAGTGCGAACATAAAAAAACTTTTTTAGATATTTGTGAGTGTCTTCCTGATACATAACGGAACGTACATCCGGACTCAATTTTGAGTGAAGTCAAACTACACCCTTCAAGGTAATCGCCTGAATTTTAAATGCGCCAGAAGGGAAGTAATTGACAATCCAGCCGGTGAGAGAGACAAAAGAAAGGAATATTTAAAACGTATATAGTATTTTTGTTAATGAAATGTAAATTAGTCAAATACGTGTAATTGCCTGCAACTCAGTGGCATGTTAGAACCGAGTCTACGTTCGTGACGTTTTAAGTGCTTGAGACAAAAGAATTTTCGACCGGTAGTCCCTGAACAAACTGCTTAACACCGAGAGATCAGTTTTATACCGCACTACAGGACCGGGGAAACGTTGTTTTTACTTGGTAATACAACGCTTTGAAAGGTAAAATACGAAAGTATGATATATGCTCTTTATTAATGAGGAATGGAGATCTCTAACGTCATAGCATAGCTCATCATATGGCCGGACAACACAACAAAGCGAGGGCCAAAGGAATTCTTCAGCGTACGACTAAAAGACTACCGAAATGCGAAAACTTTCACAACATTGAGAAATTACAAGATGAGTCTTAATGATTTCTGACTGAAATACGCCGGTGAATGCTAAATGAAGCGCTCAAAACAAAAGAGAAACACTGACTTACCGACAGAACGGGCTGAAATGATTCCGGAAACAGAAAAAATTGCGAAATGGATTACTCTCCCGGCAAACATTGCGAGAGCCTCATGCAGATCGTCTCGCTTAAAGCTAAGAATGGTCATGGAATTTTAAGCGGATAGCGTTTAGATAAAGGTAAAAGCAGATGAAAAATCTTCAAATCTACTGATATTATGCTCTGGTGGTTGCACATATATTTGAATCTTTAAGTACTTTGTGAAAAACGTATTGATTCAAATTTAACGTATATCAAGTTTTGTACGAGGCTAGAAAGAGCCTTTTAACTTGATTAGCGTTTTTCAGTTATTGGGAACCCATAAGTGACTATTGTAAAGTTGAAATTGTTAATATTGACCCCAATCGCACACAAACTCATCTACTCAATGTACAGAATGGACCGCCGTTTGGCTAAAGAATTCGGTCAGAAGGTATGTTTGTGGATCTTTGATATTTTATCTGTTCATGGTTAGGCGACCACAAGAGAAAATTGCACTTTTGTCAGCCAAACAGGGCGTTTTAAACAAAAAGGGAAAGTCGACCTGGGATGATGGAGTCAGTCCACAAGTGGTTGTCAAAAAAGAACAGCTATTTTATACTGACCTATCGCGATCCCAGACGCTTACAAGCGACTGTCTTACGATTGAAAAAGTACTCGTCGAATCGATTATTTATTTACGATTCACTTAACCATAGTATATACTCTCAGAGATGTCACATAGTTGATTTGGCGGGTGTCCTTACAGCCGTGTTACCTGCCCAATGCGTCACCAGATATCAATTGAAATTGAAAGTTCACTGGGAGTGACCTGTGGTGTACCCATTTTACAGAGCAAACGACACATTTGTCCCTTCAAGCTCTACTGTGAGCGAATAAGCGAATTCCTCTTAAACACTACTTTACGTAATCGAAGTAACACAATGAATACTAATGTTTAGCTCTTTATCTGTTTTTGTTTTTTGATTGTTTGTTTGTTTTAATTGTATTTGTTTTAAAAATTCCCGATAAACAATGCATCGATGACGTCGTAAACATGTTACGTTTAATAATGATTGCGTAGTATTTAATTAATTAGACTGACTGCGGAAACGGGAAATTTTCGAAATTCTGTGATTTTTTTTTGCCGGAGTTGGTTACAATTTGGTTGTGAAAGACTCATCGTTCATCTTCCACATAGACCTGGACAATTACTTTGCAAATGTCTCTTACAAGCCGTTTAACTTAAGTTATTGTGCAAACCATAAGTCACTGGGCAGCTTGCGACATAATAATAGTATTACTATTATTATGTCGCAAAGCAAGTATCGAAAGTTAATACATGATGCATATATAGCTTTTGCTGAAACATGTGGTTTGCTAAAGGCGTGTGTGTAAGAGGTGATCAACGTAGCATAGTGTGATTGCAATGCGGTGGAAGCAATCCTGTGACTTGTGTTATAATCTCAGTCAGTGTACTGGTACTAGTAGTCATACAAAAATGGCGACATTCTATCATGTTTATTGACTATCCGTCATTCATCCTATATCATAAATTTTATAGTAGTAGTGACAAGATGATATACATATATTGTCCATCAAGTATTTTCTGCTTTCTAGAAATATTTTTAGGGGATATCATCTTAATTTGGGTGGTGTTCATTTTTTGCTTTTTCTCTAAGCTTTTCTTAATAAAAAAAACCCGTTATGTCCTAATTGCTTCTATTCTTGGGAGCTCATTGTATGATTACATATATAGTATAAACTGACACAAAAAAGTGGTTGTAAACTGTAATGGTGACCCAGAAAAGCCCTTGAGAGTTCATGCCCCAGGCCTCTGCGAGTATAACTCAGGTTTTATAATATTTCTTATCGCTCAGGTGTTAGTAGGTTATGAAATGCCCCGCCTTTACTTATCTCAATGATGTGTGTCTGCTTGCCTGCCCAAATGTAACACTGACCAATGAGAAAGTCACCTGATCTGTACAGCTCCAGTTGGTTCTAAGTCAAGGCCAACATTTATTGAATAGAGGCAATAAAACAGGGAGGTCATGGTGAAGAGCAGTTTTATGTCTGTTGCCCGATAATTTCAGGAGTTTTTCTCATAATAACAGCAGCCAAATCATTAGTTTTCAATTTCGCCGGAGTATATTTGTAGGATTATTGAGTTGTTCTAAAGGGTTAGCTGTGTAAATGAAAAACACAGTCATAAAATTGAAACCTTGGATTATTGAAAATTGTTATTCCATAAATATCATTGGATTTATAATTCTTTTATTTTTTCCTCATGAAGTCAGTAAATTACTTTTTAATACTAGTGTCCCAATTCCATAACCGGTAAAAGTAGTTTTGCTTACAGTAATTCTCTCCTTGGAGAAACCTGCTTATGAGCTTCGGCCAAAGTAATCTTTAATTATGTAGTATGTATTTTGGAAACAAGTTCTACTTCCCATGCTATAGTTTTCATTCTGACTATGACTATGATAGAGTGACTGTCTTTCAAGGAACAGGGTTGGACATAGACTTGCCCTCACTGCTTGGCATTTCCGGACATACCAGTTACTGGCTGGCCATATTCACCCAACAATCTATGCATCAGCTTACCAGTACCACTAAACACAACAGTCTTCTGAAGTTTATACCTTCAATTTAACTCTGTTGTGATATTCACATGCCCACAGACTTGGAGCAAGCCTAGGTTGGGCACAGTACTGGAGCAATTTGTTTTTTCACCAAGCCTGCTAAAAGTTAATTTATTTTGTTTTAATTTCAAGATATATTTATAGCTAAATATAATAGTGATATTTATATATATCATAAACAGTAGGATCATAGACCCAAGGATCTGAGGCAGAAGCAAGACTCTCATGTACTGTCTGTGATCAAATTCAACATAAACTGTTAAGTTGTTTGTGTTTGGTATTTTGAGATAACACCAGGCATTTTCTTTGTATAGCCAATCAGTAGGTAAACACTTCTATTGGCAGCTTTGCTGGAAATCTTTGTTGACTTTTCAATAATTGACACCAAACTGAACGATTATCACCAGATGGTGGTTTGTTTGCAATGTTACTGGGTAATGTTTGGGAGTTGGAAACTTGCCGTTTCATATGAAATGCCGAACAGTAACCAACATGCTTGAATTTTGTGAGCAATCACATTGTCTTCAGTTGGCGTGGATGATACTGTTTAACTGTGTTTGGAAAACTTGAGGGGAATGTCAATATTAACCCTTTGAGTGCTGTAATTTTTCCCACCAAAATTTTACTGCCACATTTTACCAAATTTTTCTGAAATTTTTTGATAATTTTAGACCAAATGGACATCATATTTAATTGGCTACAGTTTTTCATCAAAAATTTGGCAAAAATCTGAGAAAAATTGACTGTCATATATTTTATAAAGGTGAGAAAATGGCGTTGGCGCTCAAAGGGTTAATATTATCAAGGTTTTATTGAATTAGGAAGACTGTTACACAAGTGTATCAGGACAAGAGATTGGGTTACAAGATTTCAAGTGTCATGACCAGACATGATTTTGCAGTGCTATTGGCAGGAGCTTTCCTACCTCCATGACCGTGCATACCTCCAATCCAGAAATCACCAAATTTGTAGAAACTCTCAAAAAACCCCAACCAACCATGAACTTGAAAATGTGTTCATTTTGCTGTTAACCTCTCTGTCTTAGCAATGTAAAAATTATTGTTTCATCATTTTACATTAATAATATTTGATATTTCAACATAACCCATGCCTGTTTATTTTAGACACGAGTGGTTTCAGTACTGTTTTGATATGTGGACCACATTTGACTCTCTCATTGTTGGCTTACATCGGTTTTCCACAAACTCAACGTATGCTATCATTTTTAGGGGATTTTTTACTGCTATGATGGTCGGTACTATGGCATATGGTCCCTCCACCAAAGAGGGACTGAGTACGGCAGAAATGCTGAACGTTTTACTCAAGTTAAAAATATTAACTTTTCATTGTGTCCAGCTAACCTGGATTCGAATGGCTGCATTTTGAACGCCAACTCAGTTTTTTTTTCACATAGAATTTTCTAGGGTTTGAAAGATGCACCACATCTAAAGATGTCCCCTTTAATGATGGCACACTCTACCACAGACAACTATGGACTTTGTTGGAATCTGTAGCTAAGTAAGTGACATGATGACCTTGTTTAGGTATTTCTTAACCCTTTGAGTGCCAAAGACTATTTTTGTCCCCTTTATAAAAATAAACCCCAGTCAATTTTTCTCAGATTTTTGCCAACATTTTGAGAAAAAACTGTAGCAAATGAAATGCGATGTCCATTTGGTCTAAAATTATGAAAAGATTACAGAAAAATTCATAAGAATTGGTAAAATTTTGCACTCAAAATTTTGTCAGGAGAAAATTACATTGCTCAAAGGGTCAAAGTGGTACCATAGAGCAGAAATACAAACTAAACCCCCTCATAGACGGATATGATTTATTGATGTATTGCACAATCATCATGTTTAATGGAGAATTGTTTGATAGATTTTGTTACATAGTTTATTGAATACAATGAACAAGGCGTGTTGAAGCGTTGAACAAACTGCAAGGATTGAAATTTGTTGTCCGTTGTTGAGATTTTTTTACAAGTCACTAAAGCTATGTAGCAATACCTTTAGTTTAATCGCTTAGCCGCTTTTTTGCTCTTTATCTGAAGTAGTTTTTATTTTTGCAAACACTGCCTTTTACGGGGTATTCCCCTTTGCCCTTTCCAAACCTCAGCAATTGATTTTACAGTAGTACAGAGCCTCTCTTCAGCTTCAGTGGGAACATTCCTCGGTCACAGTGTACCCTATGCTGGCACCGAAACCTACAGCAGCGCAGTGTATGCTGTAACCGTGGACAAGTGCCAAAGTGAGCAATTCAGTTCACATTCCTTCAATACCAGGTGTGCCTTGTGGACACAGGAACTCCACTTGTTATCAGGTCACTCGGAGGTCACAGGTCACTAAAGTTTGTTAAGGTCACGATATGCAAATATAGACACCATTCCACCAAATGAACTGATGCCAATTCACTGGAAAAGACTTCTACTCTTTGATTTCAGTCAAACAAACGAAACCATATTGGGGTTTGAAGCATCAAAAATATACATCTATACCAGAGAATACTGTATGTCCCCGTGGTAAAATTACAGTGCTCGATGCCAAAAGCTGAGCTTTATGAATAATAACACAAATTACTTCAAGTACAAAGAAATGATATCTGTTACTTAAGTTTCATGCATCCTGCAATTGTATATATTAAAATATTATTTATTCTGAGGCGAACATAATGCAATATCTATTAGAATCATCAATTACCTGTTTCTCCTTGAATTAGAGAGCCAAGGCAAAACTTTGAAGTCAGCATCAACACTGTGTTTTGTTTGTTTGTTTTAATTTGTCAATCATTTTATTTGTAGTATTCTGCCATGATTAATTAGTATTGCTAGTAGCAGCATATTTTCTGTGCTGCGACTGTTGAATCAACTAAGCTATGCAAAGAATTAAACAGGAACTATATAGACTTTATGATCCTACAAATTGGATGCACTGCTCCCCATCAATATGCCTGTTAGAAGCCACTTTCAAATGTTTGCTAGCTCAAGTTTTTAGATTCTTTTTCTGCTGAAACACTTTGATGATCATAGTTATCGCGGTTAGCTTTTAAACTGGGTAGATTGCTGCTCGGCCACAACTATTTCCATATTACCAACTGAAAGATATTTGCATAGTAGAACGAACATAAAGTTCTAATTTCAAGGAGGAATGCAGCAGTCTGCTAGATTTAGTGTGTACAGGTGACCATTGATCATTCCTTAGTTATCCCAATATTGAAGCATGGGAGACATGCCGGAATCAGGTTTTGTAAATGTAGATATCATGGTCAGTTTTTAGAATTATATCCAAAAAAACATGACATTGGGCCCGAAAAAATAATCAAATAGTTGTATGAAATTGTTGTGTACCCAATTTGAAATTTTTTAAAAATGTTGGCAAAATATATTCTACAATTGTTTCACGTATAGGACATTTTTGGTGCATATTTTTACGTTGTTTTGTTTTCTTGTGGGAGTATGCAATTTGTTCTCAAAACCCTGTCTGAACATGTAATGCCTCTATTATTGTGGACAGTTTGTAAAATGCAAACTCTGAGTCATCAGTAACAATGTAACTAGTGCGGAGAGTTTGCTGGTTCATAGAAAAATGAATCACAAACATTTCTCCAGCCACCTCTGTAGCATTGCCAAAAAAATTATAGGATCAATAGTTTTGTTTTTCTGGGGCCATAGAGACATCACAGTTTGTTGCCAGCTAACAAGCCTGCCGCAGATCTATTGTGATTAATGTTGGCAGAAAAATCCACAAATCCCCCAGTCCACGGTTCAAGCATTTCAGTCGATAGCAATATCCCTTTAGCGGAGATACAAGAAATCATAAGAGGAACTCAAACAAGTATATTTTTTATTCATGGTAATCATGTAGTTTTTGTTGTTTGTGCACAGTGACATGCATGTAGCATTACATTGACCAGATATGAAATGCTGTGTGTCTGCAGTAGTCCTGTTTTTATTGAATGCTGCAGCTGTCATAAATGCAATTTAAAATATCATTTTTCCATTTTCGGAACATCTTTCATATTTTCAGAACATGCTTCAGATATTGCTGTCATGTCATTAGGCATGAAGATTGTGATTGTAGTGGAGCAAATAGACATCAAATTTCAACGGCTACAGTTTTTTATCAAAATTTTGGCAAAATTCTGCAAAAAAATTTGACTGGGGTATATTTTGTAAAGGTGGCAAAAATTTACTTTGGCACTCGAAGGGTTAATCATCTCGAGGAATTTGCAATAATGTCAATGGCACTGGCGTACAATGGTATATTGGTAATCATTGGCATTGGCTTTTTATGCATTATTTCAGTCAAGCTGGGCATTTGTAATAACAATAACATGTTGGCAATATGGCATAATGTTTATGGCATTTTGTTGATAAATCAAAGCACTTGCATAATTACAGTTCTAGGCATTTTATATATCATCTATGCAAAATCGTCACTAAATTTTGTTTATCATTTAAGGTATTTAAAATAGGCACTCAGTATATTATCTTAGGCATTTGAAATGACGTTAAAGACATTCATTAAATCAACATTCTAGGCAGTTGCAATGATGTTTTAGGCATTTACTTAATAATTGAAGGCCTTGGCAATAGCTTTTCATATGAGTGATTTTAGTGTCACATCATGGTAGCCATTTTTAACATTCCCTTGAACTATCTGGTATTTTAACAGCAGGTAGGAATGCCCTCTAACCTCAAATGATTCTATTATTAGTTGTGGAGAAAATTGTCTGAACAAATCTGAAAGCCACGACCTCATGACCGATCGTGGAAAGAAATTACAGGAGAAAGTTAAAAAACTGAAAAATATGACCTGGTTATCGGTTGCGGAGAGAAAGTGCAAAAAAAGTCAAAAGCATCAAAGCCACGACCTGGAGACTGAAATTACAAAAAAAAGTCAAAACAGAAAGCCACAAACTGGTAACTGGTTGTGGAGAAGTGTTGATTTGGCAACCAGTTGTTGAGAGAAATTACCAAAAGTCATAAATCTGAAAGCCAAGATGAATGCCCCAAACCTCAAATGATTCTATTATTAGAAGTAGATAATGAGTGATAGATAGTCAGTGAGAAAGCGGGTACAAGTTGATTTATTCAAAGACCAATACATTTCATTATTTTACGAGCTAGATCAGCAACACCAATTGGTCTTGTATTAAACTACCAAATAAAGCCTATGGGTCGACTTGCAGTAGTTCTGTGGCGATGACCCGGTGGTGGCAGTCTCGGAGCAGCCGGGTACGCACGCTCGTTAGAAATTTCGCGGAAAGGGGGTGATTTTCGTCGGACATCACAGAGACATCTAGGTCCGTGAAATCGAGAAAAAGGGGTACTTTTTCAGATCACCCTCCGAGAATAGGTTTGCTTCTTAGCAGAATTAGCAGAATCAGACGAACTAAAACTCAAAGAATTCCTGGATAATGTCAGACCAAAGAAAAAGCGTACGTACCCCACATGTATCTGTTGCAGCTACAGATGACGGACGATGTCTAATAACTCAAGAGCCATCAACTAATACAAGATCAAAACGGATCAGAAAAGTGATTGACATGAGTGT
>LD345745.1:148076-165026 GCA_001465055.1 Ptychodera flava
AGTATGTCAAGCCACACTCCCTGGCTGAACAAATCGGGATCAAGGTAAGGCTTGGCTCGGGAATGCAGATGGCAAGGGAAGGTCAATTCAAATCTATTTAACCTAAAAGTTTATTAACCAAAGACCAAGTTGTAAAATAATTTGCATTACCTCTCAGAAATTAATGTACCGGTATATCCAAGTTAAATGTGCAAAAAAATAATATCCAAGGTGTCAATATATAAAAGAAAATTGAAAAAATAACAGAGAAATAATTGAAAGTAAATCATTCATACCAGTGTGTTTAAAGCTATACCGGTACTTGCTTGCACAGAATAAAGTAAGGCTAAATATCCAGTATTTGCCATGCTGTGAATCAGGTCAGTGTTAGAGTTGTGATGGTTTTCCTGTAGTACAGGAAACAGGAACATTCTGCTTACTTGATTGGAAAGTTTTGGCCACTCTTGCCACAAATTGAGGACAACAGCAAATTTTCAGAATTTTTTTCCAAAATGTGAGTGTTTTGTCTTTCAGCCAGGGGATCAGATCTTGGAGGTGAACGGCGTCAGTTTTGTTGGCATCACCCATGCTGAAGCAGTAGTGGTCTTGAAGTCCAGTAAACAGCTGACCATCACTCTGAAGAAGGGAGGGGTAAGTTTGCTAAATTCCCGCAGGAATCGTATTTGTGCCCAAGTCCTTTCCCAGCCAAGGGGTCCACACTCTCCTGGAAAGTCCTTGACAATCGTTGAATCGTAAAGTCTCCTGGAAAGTCCTGGAAAATGAAATGATAGTCCTGGAAAGTACCGGAAAATTGGTAATCTGCCCTCAACTTTCAAAAATGACTGTTTGATAAATCATGAAATCATAAAAATGATATGTAAAATGATATATAAAAATAATAATTAATATATTGTAAAAGTGATATCTGAAAAATGGTACTTTGGACTTTAAAAGTCCTTGAAAGTTGTTGAATTTCTAGTGACTTTGAGTGTATAGCCCTGCAAGCAAATCCAATTGTCTGTCTGGTATCAGGGATTTGTTGTATTGCCTTTACAACAATTCATGAAAAACACCTAAAGAAAATTGGGTCGATCTTTTTACGAAAAGCATAAGGCCCTCTTACACACTCATACTCACAGAGCAGGTAACATAAATAGCTAACCTTTCCAATTCAGAAAATAAAAGACATGATAAATTTATTTCTTCAGGCTGATTTTGAGATCTATGCCAAACCTAATAAACTGCGGAGAGCTGAGAATGACAGTAACCTTGGCAAACAGCAGGAAGAGTTGAAGAGACTGAGACAGATTGCACTTCAAAATGAACGTGAGAAACAACGTAGAATGGATAAGGACAGGTATTAATTTGATAGTTTGTTTGTTTGTTAATTTATACTTTGTCTATCTGTTTATTTATATGCTTATTTAATTAGTTATTTATTTATATGTTTATTTATCTATCTATTTTCCATTCATTTAGTTATTCATCCATTTATATATGTATTTATCCATTTATTTATCGATTTATTTATATATTTCTTTATCCATTTCTTCCAAATCTTTATCTTCATAGACCTGCTAGCGCTGAAAATGATCAAATGATTGTAAAAGTTGATCAAATTTTATTATTTTTTCAGTGTTAGACAAGTAATACTCAATTATTTTCTTTTCATCGTCATGACTATTTCTAATTCAGTTGAATTGTCTCATTGCTTCACAGTTGATTGAAGGTGCAAGTAATTTCTACTCAGCTCTCAGAGACAAATTTTAAAAGATTTCAAATCTATTGTCTTCCCAATTCATGATACGGTTTCTGTTCAATGGATATTTTCAGGGACGCCGCATTAAGGTAGTATGCGCCTCAAAAGTGAAAGACTTAAACTTTTGCTCAAACTTTCCTCAAGGAATCTTTCAACCATTCTCTTTCAAAATCAAGAATAAAAATTGGGTGTCACTGTGCAAATTTTGGTACTAGAGAAACAAAGTACCCAAGATTTACCGATATTTGAAATTCAAAATGGCCGCCATCCCTGTGTTAACTCTATGGAGAAAAATGAAATTTTCAATTTTCGAAAGACTAAGGTAGTGAAAAGTTTTCTTACACGAAGAGCTTTAAAATGAACCCCCACAAGTGGTATATTAGAAAAGAATCGAAAAGTTTGAGAGTCCGAATATCTGTCCCCAAGGTGCATTCTACCTTCAAGGAGAATCTTATTCAGAAATAATCCAGTTTTGTTTCAGTTCTGAAGTCACTTACAGTGGGCAATTTTTTTCTTTTTGTCCGCAGAGCTGATGCTGATCGGAAGATAAAGGAGGAGAAAGCCCAGTACGAGAAAAACAAAGCCAGGGTAGCTTCTCCGTCGGATGACACTCAAAGAAAAGAGGAAGAAAAATGGCAGGACCTGTGGATGGTGCAACCCAAGGGGAGATCCGGCAACCGGGTCAGTCAGTCATCCCTCGACGCCGCCGACTTGGAGTCGGAGCAGATCGCCCAGGAACTGTACAATTTGAGCCTGCAGCAGGAGAAGGAGATCGAGAAAGAAAAGCAGACGGGAACATCCGCGATGTCCTTGCAGGATCAGTGGAACGCACAGAGGGATGACATTGAACAAGAAATGGAAGTGGCGAAAAGAGTAAGTTGATATTTGTAATGTAACAAGTCAGAGAAAGCGGGCAGTGTTATGACTTAAAACTGACCAGACTATATTGAAATCACAAGGCAGCAGGAATATCTACAAAAAGTAATGTTTAGAGATCAGACAATTATGTGAATTCATAATTTGAGAGATATAATTTCCCCAACTTCTTCAAATCTGTTGATATGTAAAATTTTGCATATGATGAAACTGAATTGGCGTCACAATTTTCAAACATAAAAGGAGAAAGCGACATTCATCTTTCAGAAATAAAACAGCTAGTGTGTGTCAATTTTAATATGACAGTATACAATTACATGTATCAAAGACTTCCACAGTCAGTCTCATCCATTGTACAGCAGAGAACGGTTGCTTAAGTATTGATAAGTTTGGTGACTTCCTTGTTCTTGAACTTTCCTGAAACAGTCATTGCAATAGTTCCACCAAGATTTGCCTGTAACTTGATTTTCTCTTTCCCCTCACAGTTTTTCCCTTTTTCGTAAATTTGTGACTCATGTATTCCAAGATCGTACACGCAGTCCTGTACAGTTCTGATAACTGCTAAAAATTTGTAACACTTCATATTTGACCAGCGCGATTGTTGTAGACCAAAGGATGCCACCCTATCAGAAGCAGACTCAACACTTTGCTGATCATTACAACGTTTTTCCCATGCCCAAAATGTTCATGATCATTTGAAAATTCATTTCGCATTCAGCAGATTGTTCATAACAAAGATCAAGATATGCTGGTGTTTGGCTTCACTGGGATTTAACCACATTGCTTGTATATTTGGCTGGCTAGGGTATCAAAATTTAAATGTAATTTGAATGAAATGTTTCCATGGACAGAATTGAGACGTTACAGACAGTGAATTACATCAAACCTTCAACAATCAGATTCAGAGCATGGTAATCAACAGTGGTCAAAAGTGACAACGTTCACACATCATAACTCCCAGCTACAGTGTAGCTGTTCACCCCTGGTTTCTGGTAAACAGTCCACAATCGCCATTGATAATAGATAGAGGCCATCAAAACCACATTGTTGAAAGGGTTGTAGTGAGAGTAATGGCTTGTTGTGTTACCATCAAATATTGCTGTTATTTGACTAACACCGATGACATCGACGTAATTTTATGTGTTGCCAACCCATCTCCCCACCACAGAGAGTTTCATCCAATTCATATCAAAAGCAGACAGAACATGACCTGCCTAACTTCACCACTTCCATGAAAGTTCATCTCAAACCCACGGGCCACACATACGCTAGCTACCGACTAGGTAGACACGACACCGACGCTAACTTTAATCCAAGAATTTACGTGAGTATCTGGACGAGCTAACTTGAATAGTAGTGCACATGGCGGACAGAGCCAGCCACAATTTACCCAAGCAACTCACCCATGACCTTTGACCCTACGCTCCCGCCTCGAGTGTTGGAATCACTCCCTGGCTACAACAATGTAACATACCTCATGACCTTTGACCTTAATTCACCCGACACCGCAGTAAACATCCATGACACCAGCCTATTGCAACTGCACCGATTAGTAGTAGCAGCTTTTACACCCTACAGGTGTTGTAAACAAAGTCACATATCATAGGTTTCCCATGCACACAATTTCTGGTATAATATTTGCTGGTCCAATGTTGCTGGTAGAACATTAATGTGTTTCTCTCTATCTGGGTGTTCTACCGTACATCACCTGTGTTTCTTGTAAAGGTACCTTGCAGCGTGGCAATTCTGATATAAGGGATGTTAAATGGTGTAAACGAAACTGGAAAGGTGGTCATTTTTCTCTGGGTGTATAATGTAGTGATATTGGTGTAGGTTTTACAGAAAGGTTGAATTCATCTTCACTGTAGTTAGCAGTATATAGCTTTAGGATTATGCATAAAGTCATTGAATAAACATAGTCAGAACACTTGTTCCATATCATTGTATTTATCATCCCATGCAGAGTTCATCATTTGTTGCTCATTAGTAGCCTTTCCTCTCTCATTTTAAGCTCAAAGGGACAAAGCAGCTTCTTTTCTGTGGTGTTTTTCTCAATTTCATATCATTTAATAAGTCACTTATGTCGGTAAAATTCATTGGACTCAGGGAAAGCTAATCTGGTCAAGAAGACACAGTTTCAGCTCTGTTCACGGAAGTAATAGAAAGAAGACACTAGAACACAAATTTTGGTATCTCCAGAAATATCTGTAAAATGAGATTACAGCTACTAGCTGTTCCAGACTAGCAGCTGTAAAAGTAACGAAAGTCAATTTTTACATTTGATATTCAAGTCATGCGCTGCCAACATTTTGTGCAATTCTAGAAACATTGTTGATTCTAGAAAGTTTGTTCAGTGAAATAGAAAACACACCAAAAAACAGCAACTTTGTCCCTTTGTCCCACCCTGACTTAACACAACCCTGATGATTTCAGTCACATAGATTGAATCCATATTCATTGAGAAAGGGGCAATAGAGTAACCTTGTTGTATGATTCAGTCATTCATGTGGTATTTATTGCTACCAATCCAAAAAATGGAAATTTCCACAAATTTTCATCCAAAATTACAACCTGTCAATGGCTGTTTGCAATTTGGTCACATAGGTATCTTTTTCCAATTTTCTTATTGGATATTCTTTGAATTCTACTAACTGTACAAAACAGCATTTCACTTCAACAATATAAGAATGACAGAATGGATAACTGAAAGTAACAGTTTTTCACTATATTTTCTAAATTTTCCACAATTTTTTGCCATCCTAGCTTTCACCCCTATTCCAGAGTGTAAAGAGCCAAATATGTCACACTGACATCACTTCGATTATACCAAATAACATTAGAAAGAGGAAACCTTGCCAATATACATGTACTTTTTTCAAAATTTCATCAAACATGTTTCCAGTGGCCAACTATAGTCTGTTTGTATCAACCAGTATTATACCTGTTAAAGCAGTAATGTCATTTTAACCAAATATTTGACTGTTACAAATATCATACCAATGTTTAACCAGCATGCATTGTTGTCAGTATGACAGGGTATATTTTGAGTTGCTCAGTGTATTTACGCACACAACCAATGTAAGCTGTTAAATATGAGGAAATTTATCATTTGACATATGCTAAGCCTACTGCAGCACCAAAAAATACATCATCACACCGCCTCCATTTATTTTGCTAAAAAGTTCTTTTTTCATTCAGCTGAAACCCAACCAAACTGCCTGTGTCAATTTCTCATCTTTATCAGAGACAAAGCTGACGGCTATTTTCACGTTTCCATGACAGTTTACAGATCGGGAGATCGGCGGCAAAGAAATCCGGCTGTTGCAGATCAAAAAAGACGGGCCCCTCGAAATTGTAATAGAAGGAGGTATCGATTCCCCCATTGGAAAAATTGTGGTGTCTGAAGTTTATGACGGAGGAGCCGCCCACAGACATGGTAGGTTGTCGTTTGGAATGGCATTTTGTCACTCTGATTTTTCAGTTAAAATTAATTGTATGATATTTTAATGTTGTTATCCTCTTCCTCTTTGTGTTCTTTTTTATACTTTGCTTTCAATCTCATTTTATAAAATGTTAAGATGCACAATTGGCAAAAAAGTTTCAATCAGTGTCAAAACTTTTTATCGTAAAATTTGATAAAAAATTAAAAATTTGCAGCATTGATATATGAGAAACTTGTTGTGAAGTAAGGCATCAAATAATAAACTTTTTAAAGGAAATGTTGCTGTTATTTGTGCGGGGTGAAACAGTTGTGTAAATACTGTTTTGGGCCACAGAAGTTGTTTTCCATGACTGAAATAATAAGGAGTCTGAATAGAAAACACCTGTTAATTGTGATGGTTAATTGTTTTTGTGTGTGTGTTTTGGGTTTGTTTATTTTTAACATGGGATTTTTTGATCAATATTTTACTGGTTTTGAAATATGTGATTAGAGTCACATAGATCAAAATGTCACACGTGTTCGTGAACATTTAAATACTTAATCATCTGAACATACTATTTTAACCCTTTCACCACCATGGTTTGTCCCAAATCCATTTTTTTCTATGGTAAAGTTGGACCTGTATACAGGGAACTGGGGGTTAAAGGGTTAAAGCTCCTTATGGATTTTAAACTTCCTATGTCCATGCTAAAATTCATGTAGAAGAGAAAGCAAAACTAAAATAGGTTTCCTTAGAGGGCCATAACTCTCAATTTGTCCTGGTCTCACTCTGTTCCTGTCTGCTATGTTGCAGGTGGTTTATACAAAGGAGATCAAATTATGATGGTTGATAACAAAAAGACCACGGCTGTTAAACTGGCTGAGGCAGAAAAGATTATCGCTGATGCCGTGAAAAATACAGATGTAAGTACCAGTATTTGGCTACAATAGAATTACGGTGATATTCTTAAGATATTAATCACCAGGCTAAGGGGTCTTATGCAAATTGAGCTCTTTTGCACAATCATACAGTTATGCACCAAGTGTGTTTGATAATAGAACCTTTCATAGATATTTTTCTCATATCTCGTTACCACTTTTGGCAAAAGTCAATGTACCATACCATTTCTTCATACATGTCTCGTTAATTATTCATTAAGTTGTAATCTGTTTTCTATTTTTAAAACCAGGGAAGTGAAATCTTAGAACTGGTCATAGCTGTCGCACCTCCAAAGAATTATGAAGATGAAATGTAAGCTTGACATTTTAATTCTTCATATGGATGTATCGCATAACAATATTCTCATTAATTGGCATTTTGTTGATGATTCAAAACGGATGTGTATAGTGATAAATGATGACTTTTCACCAAAATGTTTACGTTGTTTACAATGATGAGGACTTAGTGGATAAAGCATGCTCTGAAAAGGTAGTGACGTTTTCCTTGTATATAAGTAAATATTTGCAAAGAAAGTGAGCCAGTCAGACAGAGGTTGTGAGAGGTCGTGGTAGGTCAAGGGGCCAACCTTTGCATTCTGTGTTATCCTCAGTATTACTTATAAACTTGAAGATTTCTCAACAGCTCATATCAATTTAGGAATTTCTTAAAACCTCTTCACATCTGCCTCATTCCAATATATCTGATATGAAAAATTTTCTTGAGCAAGGGAAAATATTTAAAAGTCAGCGGCATGACCCAGGGGGGGCTATATTGAATCAATTTCAAGAGGGCACTCATTATCGTGTTTGCTGCTGTTTGCGTATTTTTTGACCAGAAATGAAATGACAATTAATATACTGCCATCACAAGGCAAGATAGACCTTTCTAAAATAAAAAAAAATCTTTCAGTTACGCTGTGTAAAATGTTTAATTTGCATTTACAAAAAGTATTTCTGAAAAAATCTTGCAAAATTTGAGAGAAAATTTGCTGAGCTTGTCTTCCTCGAAAATCAAAGAATACATGTTTTTCGGGTCAGGTGACTTTTCCAATGCTGAACTGCTTAAAAGAATTCTGCATGTTGACCTCTGACCTCTTTACATGATTGATTGCGTGCTGTCCCTCATGTCTTTGAGATTTGTTGTCACTCTTTCTGAATCTAGACTGACTTCTGATTTGTGTCTTTTATCCTTCCAATTTCAGCACATTTTTTTAGAAGACATCCATCGACAACTCACCGTCATGTTAATCAAGCCATAGCAACTACTTTGAATACTTCCTCAAATATGGGCAAGTACCATTCAAGTTTAGTGAAGACATCCCCTGCACTGCCAGACCAATGCCTCTCATCCATGTATTGCCCACCATCATGTATGCTGTAACCACCCTAGTGGTAAGGATGGATCGGTCCAACATCAACAAGCCAATGGGAGTGCTGCATTTTAGTATACAGAGTACTAATATCAACAATGTATTATTTATTTCACAAGTGTCAATACAGAGTTCCATTCGCTGTAACTTTTGATGAATTTTCCCGTTGTTTTTTGCTGTGTCTAAGGAGTACATTTTGTTATTCTGCCCTCACAGTGTCAAGTTTTCACCTTATCAACACAGCTTGTATATGTGTAACACTCAATGTTTATGGTGAAAGCTGAATTCTCAGTCTAGACTGGTATTCATATGCAAATACAGGTACTGGTACTGCATAGCTCAATACAGTGTATCTTGGAGACGAAAACTTTGAATTACAGCACACTTTAGGAAAGCATACTTGTTTCCTAGTACAAGTATAATGAAACTATTATCAAAAGTTACAGCTGCTGTCCTTTATCTTTCCCGCGTAACTTATCCTTTCCATAACCACTATCTACCCCTCTTGCCATTTTTCCGACAACACAATACACAAAGTATAAATATATCATTAGCCTTAATTCCATCAGATGATATTTTTTGAGTTACGTTTTCAAATGAAAATGAAATGATGGCATAAACTGTAAGGAAGTTTTATTGGAAGAGAGATACAGCTATTCCTTCCTTCTGAAAGGTGGAGAGCGCCCTCACAAGGCAGATCTCCCAGTCCAGTCAGTAAAGACAGTCAGCTTGTGATATATTTCTTTCGTATGTTCTACCATCCCCCTGATGAGATTTGACCAGAACATTGATCACTTTGGTTAGGTTGCTATTTACACTGCTGCTCTTCAGAGTGTAAGGAGCTACCTGGAGTGTTGGCTCTTACAATCTGTGCTGTGATAACCCAAGTGATACACAGTCACATTTTTGTTTTTGCGAAATACATAACAGATGAAGATGTGAGCAATTTCAGTGTTTTAAGTCTTGTAATCATTCATTTATAGGCTCAGACTGGGAAGTTGAACTTTTAGCAATCCACTTGACGTCAGCAAGTCTGAACTTGACAAATGTTTGTATACAGAATAAGTATGAAAGATTATAGCAAAGTCGAGCAGGAAAAGCTGTTGTTTACAGAATTAATACAAAACATTGATTTGAAGTTCAACTTATTTAGGAGTATTTACCTTAAGGTAGTATACGCCTCGAAAGTGAAAGACTCAAACCTTTCCTCAAACTTTCCTCAATGAAACTTTCAACCATACACTCACAAAACCAAGAATAAAAATCTGGGGATCACCATTCAAAGTTTGGTACTAGAGAAAGAAATTACCCAGAATCTACTGGTATGTGAAATTCAAAATGGCCGCCATCCCTCAAAATAGCCGCCATCCCTGTTTAAACTCTGTTGGGGAAAATAGAAATTTTGCTTTTCTAAAAACTAAGCCGATGTAAAGTTTCTTACAATAAGAGGTTTGAATTGAACCCCCGCAAGTAGTAGATCAGAAAACAATTGTAAAAGTTTGAGAGTCTAAATATCTGGCCCAGAGTGCAAGAGGGATGTATCTGCTGTTAAAGCATAGGAGATACGTTCCTCTTGCACTGAGACAACAACTTATGCTGTTGCTTGTTTATTTTCTTTGACTTGTCAGTGTTTCCTTGGATTCTGTAAACCAATCCACAACTAGAATTAAGTCACAGGCCAATCGTTGTATTTTTTCTCTTTTCTTTTTTTACTCATCAGTACATTGTAGCAAAAACAGTGCAGAGGATGAAATCACCACGGCATGAATGGATTATATTTGTATTTACACAAACGTTTTTATGAATTCCTGCTAAGGCAGAGCTCCTACTCTGAAAGATATGCCCCGAAAGATATGCCCTCAAAGGTGCCAGATCGCAAGAAGCATCTGAGAGTACTGAATTTTATAATCAAACAGTCACTGAACACAGCAAAATAATGTACTTTTATAAACCTCTGTAATATACAAAGGTAGATACCATAGAAATTCTTCAGTACTCATGCGTCGTACAGAATATATGCAATAAAACGTGTAACAGTTTTTAAATGAAATTCACTGTGTATGTTTCAAACTTGTATATATACAAATATATATACCGAGAACACAATTCATGATCGTTAATAAAGGGTCATTGATTCTTAAAGTTAACTCTATCTGTGTCACTGGTATGCTATTGCAGTACATTTATGTAGTAACTTTGCTAGGCTCTTCATAGAGAAGCTATATACTGGTCTGCTGGTGAAAGGTAAGTAAAGAATTCAAATTAAGGAAGAATGCGCCTCGGGGGACGTGACATATTCGGACTCTGCTTGAGTGGGCATCTTTATAACACCTTTACCTAGAAATATCACTACGAAAGAAGTCATACATTGTGGCACTAGATGGCGCTATGTACATTACAAGAGACCCAGTGGTACGAACACACGCAGAACCATGGACAGAGGAAAGATCTTCTGCTCCACTGTCTATGGATAAAGGTATGCATAGTATGAGTCCCGGTGTAAGAAGTCAGCCCGTTAGAACTATGAGATCAATTTAATCTTGATCATCACTTGCAAGTAGAAAGAAACTACCGATAAAAAGTTCTTTTTGACCAAACCAATTGATTCATTCAGCCAAGTTACATGTAAGGTATGCCAATGTCAACTTATCTTTCAACTGTCTGTCAGTCGTGTTTAGAAGATTCAAAAAATTCATAAAGCAAGTGCATAAACCTTTGTACGGTAATTTTGCACTTCGTGTGTCGTGTCAGATGGATATAACAGACTATTTACTTGCCCACTATCATGGTCAGCAGCCTTTAATTTTGCGTCTGAACAAAAATCAACATGGACAAGATGCGTAGGTTTGTTCACACGTCATCGTATCGGGACTAATGTTCCTCGCGTTGGCCATCGTCCGGCCCGCATAGTTTGGTTAGGTCGGTGTGAAAAAAGTTTGAGGGAGGGTAAATATATCAGAATTATATGAAGAGGTTTTAAGAAATTCCTAACGAACACCCTCGGCAAGCTTAGTTTTGCATTAGTCTTCCCATGGTTAAAATGTATCTGTTGCCGCGCGTGTCACATGGTTGTCGGCGACGCAATTTAAGTATTTGAATTTGTGAAATTTTCTCCCAAATGGCGCGTTCCACACCACCTGTTCTCTCGAGATTATATTTTGTAAGTCCGTTGCGACAAATATTTTATGTTTGAGAATTAATGTATGAGAAAGCCACCGTTCAGTAATATTTATGTGTTTGCAATGCAAAGAAGTATATCATCGGACATCTAACACATACTTTGCAAGTTTTCCTTCGCTAAAGTAATGCATGATGTTAATAGTGCTTTCAGACGTGCAGAATTTTTTGGCAGCGAAGAACAATTCGCAGCCTATGTACCATGTAGCTTTACATGTACACAGATATCGTCGTGCGTTTCAAATTATATGACTCCGAGCAGACTTGGATTAAATAAGAGCGCAGCAGAAACAGGATTTTGAATAGTGGTCGCTCAGTTTACATTTGTACAGGTAACGGTTTGTAGTCTGCGCTACTAGCTTTTTGCGTCACAAAGTCGAGCAATATATGCCCCACTCTCCGAATGACCAGGTTTCTTGATATTCAGCAATGTTTTTTATTTTTATTTTTTTATTTTATTTACACTTTTACTGAGCGGCCGAGTTACTGAAATAGTAATTTTCATCGGGGCTCATACAATTTTCGAAAAAAGGAAAAAATACATCTGTCAATACAAGGAAACAAAGTATATTAAAGGGGAACATTTCTTTCAACAAATTTTGAATGTGTACAGACTTGTTAAATTTTTCACTTCAATCGGTAATGAATTCCAAACTTTCGTGGTACGGAAATGAAAGCTACGTTGTCCAGTGCCTAAAACACATCTTGGTACATGACAATTCTCACGTGCAGTAGAGCGTGTAAAATAATCATGAACATTACTTTGTGGAGTAAATAAATTAGATAAATATTGTGGAGCATAACCATTCATACATTTGAAACTTAAAAGTGCCATGAAATAAAAAATCCTTTGTCTAATCGACATAACATTGAATGTAGAAAATAAAGCATTTGAGGGAAAATCAATTGATAACTCAAAAAGTGTGCGTAACGCCCGTTTTTGAAGAGTATAAACTTTGTCAAGATTATTGGCCGTTGCATTACCCCAAACAACACAACAATAATCTAAAATACTCTGTATGAGACCATGATATGTTCAGCTACAATGAATCAAAGCTAACATCTTCAACATAAAGACTTGGGTTTTTTTTCACTTTCTTAGCGTATGAGGTCACTTAGGTTTCATGCTCATAATATGGTCAAAGTAAATCCCGATAATTAAGCATATTTTGACGTTAACGTTTCATTTATCACTTCAGCAACTCTCTGTGGTAGTTCATGAAGTCAATGTTAAATGAAATTTGAAATTGAGTCGCCCTAAATTTATTTATTTCATGTAAAATCCACGATGAGCAGTAACTTAGACTTCCATAGGGGGACATAATTGTGTATTTTCCCAAATATGTGTTGTCAGAAGATTGAACGTTGGCATTTTACGTCGCCGTGGTACTCCTGTCTCTCCAAATGTGTAACATGGATGCTGTCTCAGCTGTAGGCAAGGCAACAAAAGTTCTTGAAGCCTTCCTTTGAAGAAATAGGGAATAATTAAGCCACTATAGCCAGCTGCGGAAAACATTCACAATGGTTCATATTTTTTCAAAGAAATTGCTTATCAGATAAACAAAATCATCGCGTCTGACATTCTTGCGCGTCACGGAGGGTTGAAACGCGTAACGTCTCCAACTGAGAGAGCGATGAAGCCTTGTCTTTGTCATTGGTGAGCTAGTTTTTGCGATAGATCGCACATTTTAACCTCTATAACATCTTTGAAATACAGAAAAGGTTTCGTCTCCAACTGAGAGAGCGATGAAGCCTCGTCTTTGTCATTGGTGAGCTATTTTTTGCGATAGATCGCACCTTTTAACCTCAATAACATCTTTGAAATACAGAAAAGGTTTCTTGAAGAATGAAAAACACGTTTTTACCGCGTAGTAATCAGAGGAAATTCGGTGGCATTTTCGTAAGCCACGTCCTCTTTCCTAATGTCACGGCGGCTTCCGAGTGACGACGATACTTTTAATGGTTTCGAGTAAGTCCTCTTTCACCGCGAGGGCGTACGAAATGTCGTTTCCAAGGCGATTCATCACTATTTGGGTTTCTTGTCTGCAGTTTTAATGTCACTGAGTAAAGTTTATCGACCGCAACTCTCCGCCTGAGTGCGGGGCGATTATTTTACTGTAAATTACACATCACTGATTGAACGCTGCGACATTTCGCTTGAGTTTACGAATCTGTTTACGAGTTCACGGAGTAGCGAATCTGTGTAGAATGAATTTCCCTTTTACGAGGTTCGATAATCTTATTATTGTTTCACTCGGATTACGAAGCACAAAATTTATGAATGCACCCTAAATCACAAATTTTGCCTAACCTATCCAACATACTCGGTACCCTAAAGTTTTGGGAGAATTCATACCTTAAATTATCAACTTGGAATGATTTTTATGTTTTAATTTCAGCCCATTTGTGTTTTTCCTGTTTTGACACAGATAAAACGTCCAGTAAAGCTTCAAATAAGAAGAAATATGGCCCGCGGACAGAGAGAAAACAAATCCTCATTAGCAGTACCTTTTTGCATATTTTCGACGAGATGGTTTGAAATATATACTGAAGTGTGACAACAGAACGTTTTACAAACGCTGGCAACGAATGTAGATCTTAGATTTCAACAAATGAATAATTTTCGACTTGCAGTCAAATATGGCCGCCCCGAGTGAGTACACAGATACTGTGAACAATCGAACGAATACATCCACCAATAGGATCATGACATGGTGATAATTTTAAAGACAATTAACACTCCGCAACGAATATCACAAACGTCACTCCGACAATTGGATGGCATTTTTGTGGTAAGCAAATTGGAAAAAAGATAACAGCTAGCTAACGGGTCTTCAACGGTTCAACCGGCAGACATACGGGCAGATAATAGTTTTGTAAAATGACAAACACATGAGTTACTGGCGAATCCGGGTTAAAATTTAACAACCCCTAATACCTATATTCACAATGTGTGGGTGCGCTCTTTGTAGTGCTTATATGCTTGTTCTTCGAGCAAAATTTCTGCATGCATATCTCTTTCAATTTAGCAAAAACCAAAAAACTAAATCAATTCTAATACGTTTACATTTGTACTATATAAACTGCTTCACTTTCAACTTTGATTGAATGTTTAGGAAAATGCATTCTCGATTGACCATGTTGTAATATAGGCCTATATCTCTGAGAGACACTCGTCATGCAGCCAAACAGTTATATGTCTATCATGTTAGAACTTACCCAAACGATATTTCAAAATATTCGATCGATAGGAATTAAACTGGCCCGCACAGTCATTTGCACACTTTACAAGCAACCGCCGTTCATGTTTAAATTTTCGGCCACCACTGTCCCAGGAGGCTTGTTGCACCTAAAATAGAACTTCTCCAACTTCATTTGAAAGTCATCGAGTTGGAACTGAATATGGAATCGCTTTTTACAACTAGTTAAGGGTTTTCGTGTCTAGTTTGCAAATGTTCAGGGCTGTCAGTTTTTTTTCTCTCGCTCTCAAGAGTTTACAGGCTCAATTTGCCGCAGTGTCACGTGACTTTACTTTGCAGTACAGTAAGACGTTCATACCCGCGCTCTTTATGTCATGGTTTTGCTAAAATAAACATTAAAAGCGTACTTGCAAGATTTCAAATCTCTTAGACTTCAAAATATACTGCAAATCTCAAGTGTATCACAAATTATGATATTTTAGTCATTAAGCTATAATATTTGATAATTGCAGAGAGCTAAGCAATTTCACCTCACCACTTGGCTCAATTTGACAGTACACAAGCTTAGGAGAACAGCCCTGAAGATAGACATTCAAATCGAGGCATAAACAGCGAAAAAGTGCGAAAAATGTCAGTTAAACGTTAATTATGTCACGTGTGTCTCCTGTCGTTACGGCTGAAAGTCAAGATTTGCGCGACACTATTCAAAATTTGTACATCATGAAAATCAAGATGCACAGCAGTCGCGGGAAAAACCTACTTTCAAAATCCTGTCAATTAACAGCTTTGTTTTATCATAGACAGTAGAGAAACTGTCCGTGGTTCTATAGTCAAATTGCGTTACAGCCTGCGTGAAACTTTCAGAAACAAAAAACTTTGCATTTGAAAACCAATATGAATACTAGTAATGTTTTAAAGCTTGAGTCACCTGAGCTGACTGTCAGTGCACTGTGACTCATAATGTCAGCGCCATTTTGAAAACAGCGCCTCATACATCAACAAGGTTGCATTGACTTATACTCAGACTGGTCTACGAACGTCAGACAAATTCTTTGCCCACAGGAGGCAGAAGACTGGGTCGGTCGGACTATGCTCTTTGATTTATCTACCTTTTTTCTTCTCTGATGGTTCCTTTTCATGGTTTGACTTTTGTGTCTCATTATTTCCCTAAAGAGCGAAAACTTTACAATAGCACTACTCAGGAATGACAGTCGTGATATACCAATGAAATTACGTTTTTTTCTCCTCATTGTTTGCGTTTGAATACAAAGAGAAAGAGTACAACTTATGGACAAATTATCATCCGAATTTCCTATTTCAAATATGAAAAAATATTATTACTCAATATTCGATCATAACGTCCAAAACATTCTTTCTCATTCATGGACAGACTGTGTCTGAGTTATCAGTCGTTTGATGTTGTGACGAAAAACGAATTAATTCTTTGAGTGCTGTAAATTTTCCCGCCAAAATCTCAGTGCAACTTTTTACCAATTTTTATAATTTTTTCTGTATATATTTTGATCATTTTGAAGCAAATTGGCACCACATTTCAATGACTACAGTTTTTTATATCAAAATTTTAGCAAAACTCCGTAAAAGTTTGACTGGAGTAAGCTTATATTTTGTAAAGGCGACAAAAATTGACTTTGGCGGTCAAAGTGTTGCTTTCAATTCGTCACCCCTAGTGATTAGTCGTCACATGACATTTCACCGTAGCAGTCATTTCGGCAATTATATTTCTTTTTATTTCCGGGTGACACAATAATGATTACACATATTTTGCTGAAGGAAATAAAAGTGTAAATTTTGTACTATCACAAACTATCATCTTCTATTGCTTACCCTGTTAATAAAATAGCACACCACGTACAGTGTGTCATCAACACTTTGGAGACTCAGACAGAATCTCAGTCATCCCCTATCATATTAAAAATCCGCTCTGAGCCTACGTTCCGTAGACGTGAGTATATACGCATGAGTATATACGCATGTCTATGGGAGCGTAGGCTCAGGGCGGAATTTTAGAAAACAGGCGACTGTGTATCTTGGCTTGGCGGCGTCGGCGACACAGCCCTACACGGTTGGACCTTTCAGACTACCTACCATGATGTCATCAAAAGTAGATAGATGGATAGATAGATAGATAGATAGATAGATAGATAGATAGATAGATAGATAGATAGATAGATAGATAGATAGATAGATAGATAGATAGATAGATAGATA
>LD345745.1:200911-218690 GCA_001465055.1 Ptychodera flava
CAGCGCCGTTCAAACTGATGAAAGTACCACAAGGCATTATCAATACTTACGACAAAAGGTTTACGAAAGTCGAAACTGAAAGAGCGCATTGGCGTGATGACAAAAAATGAAATAGAGCCGATTGGATCTTTGATAAATTTCAAAGATGCGTTTTTAAAAAGTGTTCCCTTTGCGCAGGGAGATGAAGGGTTAATTAAACGGCTAGCTCCCTGATTTCCAAGTCGTTCTCGCATTTAGATTTTTCATGGGATATCGATGCGTTCACCTCTCAATGAATGTTTGATGAACGCTACTTGAGAGTAAATGCTATCTCCGTAGACCTTTTCACAACGTCTCCCAATCTCCCATTCGGCCGTACTTGCGACTGCACGCAATATATAGTGCAAATTGGTCGACGAGGGAGCGATCGTAAAAAAAATACGAAATATCCTCGTTTTCGCTTTATTGCTGGTTTTTTCGCTTACTGTAAAATGTCAAGTACTAGAAGCTAGGGATAATGAGAATGCACTGAAGTATTTTTTTCGGTCGAGAATGAAGAATTAAAATGCTGAACATACTGTAGATTTGGTGAAATAAAACTGCGAAGTCGGCTATTCTCGAATAGGTCTGGATCTGTGAATAGGTCAGACCGTACCATTCTTGTAATGGGGGTTGAATCGGAGCCTTGACGATCTGATAGTAAAACATTTGCCGAAGGGAATGCAACTGTCACCTCGCTCTGCATGATGTCCAGGGATAGAGTGTGCTTTGTGTAACAGACAAAGCCTTCTGGCCAGGCGTAGATTTCAATGTGAGATGAAAAATTGGATTTATTGTTGATTATATGCGATTTTATATTATCCCACAAATGTAGGAATACATAGTATAATTAAACGTATAAAATCAGTTTCCGCACATGAGATACCGTCGATGAAAATAACCATGAAACGTACATCGGAAAAACCAAAATATTTAAGAATTTAAAATAAATGATATCTCTTAAAATTTCTATATGTACACGAGCGAGTGGGTAAGTAAACTACTTTTTATTTGAAACTTTTATGATGGCTAATTCGTTTGATGATACAGAAGTATCAGAAGCAGTAAGTGGATGCAACAAGGAGTTGGGAAAAAAGCTGATTTAGAAGCTGATTCAGATTCGGATACATTTAGAAATGTATACGACCCAACTTACGATATATGATCCCAAGCAGGGTGGACATTAAAAACAAAAGTACTGGATCACGCAAAATAAAATTTGCATACAATCTTAAAACGACTCCTCTCCTGTATAACCCTATTATTACATTTATGCAAATATTTGTTCCCCGGTGAAGTATGAAATTTACCCTGGCAGAGGTTTCTCTCTTTAGCAGAAGAGCGTCTTCAAGATTGATACAGTGAAAGTACAAAGTTTTCATTAAGTGCAATGCGGCCATTACTTGCAATGTTGATATCGGTTTCACGTGAACTTGAACTTAGATCATGACACCGGATTTAAGTTAATCGAGAAAACGGAGCCTATCGTGGGATCCATTAAGAGAATTCTCTCGAAGGACATTGTGTGGCCTATCAAATATATCAAATTAAGTGCAATTTTACAAAAGCCTAGTTTTATCGACTGGAAAACACGGAATTGAAAACAACAACCGGTACTATTGCCTCCCACGACGAAGACACTTAATCTGAGTTTCTCACGAATTTCTTCGCGACTAATCTTTTTTTATTGAGGAAGAACTCTTTGATTTCTGAGACGAAGGAAATGGGCTTGGCACCCACCAATCTTTCCATTCCGTCACTGAGACAGCAATTTTTCCTGTTGTCAATTCTGTATCAAATTGGTTTTTTTCGCATGCAGAAGCAATGCAGGTAGGTGGTAGGTAGGTAGGTAGGTAGGTAGGTTGGTAGGTTGGTAGGTAGGTAGGTAGGTATAGGTGGATGAGTGGGTGGTTTGGTGGGTTGGTGGATGGGGGTGGGTGGGTGGTTATGTAGGTAGGTAAATATGTGGCTAGGTAGGTTGGCATCTGTCTAACTATTACCTATATATCTTGAATTTATCTATGTGAGTAATAGTATATTTATACGTGGCTCCTGTTGTTCTGATATTAATCTTGGGAGATGTTACATTTCAACTCACTCACTAACGATATTCTCACATAATGATAAGACATTTCATTTCAAGGAAGACTTTGAGATGTTTATCCGTACTTCATTTTTACAAACTGCAGGAGCGAAATAGACAAAAATTTGCATGTTATATTCTTCGCCGAAAAGGTTTATTCAGAGTTAATAATATATATATATAAGACACGTGCCTAGCAAGCATAAGTTGAAAAGAACGAAATGTTGGGACTTTAAGGTACAAAGCGATCCAGCACATTTTAAACCTATCTCACACCAGGATCTTAAGGAAATTGCAGATTCTGTTTCGGGGAAAAGATTGATTTTGTCGTAAATTGCACCTCTGTATCGCAGCAAAACATTCAAGCTATAAACACATCCTTCATCGTGAATTTGTGTCAGCGAACAGCAGAAGAGAGCGAAAATACATATATCACTGCTCTAAAAACACGGTTCAACGGAAGTTCAAGAACAAGACTCGGAAATTGCCAATGGTTCGCGTGTTCCCGGGGGAGCTGTGCTAGCCGAAACAACGTTTTGCATTCCACCGATGGGAATATATTTTTTCACAAAACGACGGCGGAGCGCGGCATGTAGAGCTTTCTAAGTAATTGAAACGAGGTGTGAGTTATGCTGAACAACCGCACGCGCCGCCAGCATCCTTGGTCATGGATGATCTGCGAACTTGAACTGAAGCTGAGCGGTGCTCTTGTGCGTGACTATGAAAAGCAGTCCCTGACCGGTCAATGTCGACAGGGCGGCGTTCAGCGGAACACTGTCCCTTTATTTAAAGACGATTTTTTTTGAATAGAACAGACGAGAATGATGTCCGAATGCACGACTTTTAGCGATCATTGCACGATTTTGACCGATTATTGAACGACTTTTACCGATTATTAAACGATTTTTACCGATTATTGAACAACTTTTACCGATTATTGCACGATGCACATATATGTGTAAACCATTGACTGCAAGCTCCAGCCCACAGGTATTCTCAATCTGTACCGATGCCTGCTCCGCTCTAAAGACAACGAGTCGTATCGGACACTCGTGCCCGAGTACGATTGCCTGTGCCCCAAGCCCCGCACTAATACGACATACAGTACAGCGTTGATCAAGGTCACTGTTAACACTGAGAGTTTTCAAGCGATATTTTCGACGAGGCCGCGTGCCAAAAAAAAAGAACAATGTCAGCACACTTTGAGGTTTGACCTTCGGGTATCAAGTACACTACTCGATAAATAAATACAGAAACATTGGCGTATTATCAAACATTGGCGTATTATCAAACGCCTTCGAACTAAAATCAGCGACGGCCTTCAGAAGTGAAGTTATCGCCCATACCACAATGCAACAACCATGGTTTTGTTCACCGTCATGCAAAAAGCTGCGATATGCAAATGCGAATGCAGTCGTTTGACCATCTGTGTGGGTACATTTTGATCTTTCCTGCTAAAGGCAAGGATATCTTCGCTTTTATACCTTCTCAGTCGTCTATCGTATTTTCTTTCAATCCGCTGGGTCTTTCTCCTATCCCCCGTCTTTCATTTGAAAACAAAAAATGACTTATTTTTAGGGCCTCGTGATTTTCAATATCCCACCGGGATTCAAACGTTGTATGCCTTAATGGTTATGGCTCCCTGCAGTGTGTAATCGAGCACGTTTGATCGTTGTATAAATTCAATCACCCAGTGTCCTCGTGTCCGTTCCGTGATGTTCTGAGAGTCAATCACGTATATCGCATTAAACTTGAGGACGCCCTGCATGATCTCGCTACTTCACACTAAACAGTTATATACACAAGGCGAACATTCTGTCCTCCTCGGTCCTTCTCGCCTCTTTGCGTGGTTTCTGTAACTGGTTTCTTATCTTTACAGCCTCCTTCCGTCACGGCCGTTGGCGGCTCGTCCTTACCAAAGGTCGTGAGTTTGTACACCCATGTGTTGTACGCAAGACACTCGAGTCGCTATGGTGATATGAACGATGAGCTTTTACATCCCCGAGGCTTATTCCTTTCAGGGGTTCATTTTGCGGCTGCGCGCGCAAATGTCGTCCATGTGCTGTGCTGTGCTGTGATTATCATTCAGAACTTAAGTGATTTGCGATTCCATGTCGTTGAAATGCAGTGTGTGGAATGTTATCCGCTGGCTTCAGGTAGATCGCGCCTCGGGGACAGATATTCGGACTCTCAAACTTTCACAATTCTCTTCTGATATACCACTTGTGGGGGTTCATTTTAAAGCTCTCGGTGTAAGAAAACTTTTCATCGGGCTAGTTTTTTTCGAAAATTGAAAATTTAATTTTCCTCCATAGAGTTAACCGAACTGTCCCCTGACGTAATCTACATTGTTATTTCGATACTGATGAGTGAATTGCGCACTGTTCTGCAGCAATAAGTTGAAAATCGTCATTTAGCGTATCGGTAGCAGTTCAGCACACCTGTGTAAGCTTATAGCTGGCAAGGCGGTGCTATTTGTGGTAAAACGTGCTGTGTACTGCTTCATGCTGAAGTATGTATCTTGCCTCGCATAAGTAAACAGTGTGTTTCGTCCGTTTTACTTTACTGAAAATAACAAATATATGACGTAATCGTTACGCTCTCCGTTGTCAGTGTCCTGTTTTCTGTGCAGTACCTTGAAGTGCGCCCTCTATCGCGCAACATTGTGGCAGAGTGGAGCTCCGGGCATATTTTCCCAAGTTCGGGCCTACAATCTTTATACAACAATGTTGCCGGTCTAAACTTTGTCTCCACTTGTTTTGATAATTTAAAGACAAGTTACTTTCATCAATTTTCCTTATTAACATCGAAAAGTAGTTATTTTTCTAAAATGTCGACATAAATAAACACGGCTATTCTGAATTCAAATATCTGTAAAATTGGGCCGGGCAATTTTGTGAGGTGACTTTGACATTTATTCTTGAATATAAAAGAATAATTTTCCAAGATTTATTTTGCAAATTAGAATAAAAGTTTACAACTTTCATCTTAAGGTGACCGTGTATCATATTTTGTGTGGTGATTGGCTGCGAGCATGGTCAAACGACGTTAGCTATACCTTTTGACTTAGCCTCGGTGCATGCGCATTGAATATCTCAGCTAACCGGCAAAACACCTGCTACATGTACGTAACATTTCCATCCCCGTCAGCTGCAGTGTACAGCCATTTCTAGTCAATTAATAGTCGGTAAATTACAAACAAAGTCTATGTTCTCCAGGCCACATCCAATCAGACCAGCGTACCGACTAGAATAGACTTGGGTTCGCAAATACGTGACGTCACGATGACGTCAGTAACATCAGCCAGCATGAGAAATTATAACATTTTGGTTATCAGTTATGCAGTGTCATCAAATTAACTATGGACGTAACAACTGTTGTACATGTGGTGTCGTTGAATGCGATGCTCTGAACAGCGTGAAGATCTCACCATATTTCAACAGTTTCTAAACCGCAAGGCTGCCTCAGACTATTCTCTGCGCGCGATACGGAGTGGATCATACCATTGATTGTAATTTAAGGAACCCGGAGACAAGCCATTAGGACGCTTCTAGTCAACAGCTGTGCCCAGAATTAACGGCAGAGTAACAGAGTGTTCTGACTACAGTACCACATTACAGCCCCTTAGACATCTAGAATGATCCAATTTTGTTAAGTCTGTAATTTATGGGTTAGTCTGTGTGTGTGTGGATGACATCAGCAATATATGAATTCTTTATTCTGTCTGATAAAGTCATTACCGCCCAGATGAAGTCCGGCCCTACCAAAAGCATGTGAAAAGAAAAGAAAAAAAATCTCTTCCCGAACACACCCAAAATTGCGATGCTCTTTGCAGTCCTTAATAACATGTTCTAATGCACGTAAATCGCTGAGTAGCAACATGTCTTGCGTACCGTGTTCTGACATTGATGATCTCTCGTGCCATCCGATTGTTATATTGCCTATCTCCGTCCATAATATAAATGTCTACTCCAATTCACACAACGCGCGGCTGTTGGTATCCCATGTCCGTATCAGTTGCACGAGATACGTGTGAAATTTGACATCACAGACAATAGCTCATACTTCACATAATATTTATGAAATGATAAAAATAGTGGTACTTGATCGCGCCATTTTTATGTTAATATTTTCCGGGAGAGTGATACACATTTCTCTTAATTTTGGGGGGAAGAGTGCCCAGGGACGTCGGCACGTGGTTCGGGCTATCGTTTTGTCGTTATCCGTAACGCCCATTCTCAAATAGAGCGCACTAGAAGAAATAGAACGACCTCGCATTGAAATAAAAAACACAGCTAACAGCCAAGAAAGAACATATCATTAGACTCCGAGCTGAAAGTGAGGACGCTCCACGAGCCTTGAGTCAACTTTTCTGCCTTCGGTCATCGGGGAATGCACAAATTTCTTTCATGTTTTGTTATTCTTCGGACCTGACCGCGAAAAGAACAAAAACAGACCTGGCCTGGCCAAGTTTTGACCGTGAACTGTAAAGAGGACCGTTAAGCGAAAGGAGCTAATTATACTGTCGGAATTTCACTTACGCTGGATTAAACGAGGTACATTTTGTGTCCGCCCTTGGGGAAACTGTTTGCGCGCAATATGCCGACTTGAAGATCACGTGACGTTGGTCTAAGGAAATCAACACTGTACACGTCACGGCGAATATATGTACCTCGTGACCGGCAACAAATGATCCTATAAGTTTACCTCGCCAAACGAGAAGTTACACGCTCTATTTGAACTGCTTGGAATAACACCGAAAAGCTTGTACAGGTGAAACAAACCCATTTCGTTGTGACGCAATCGACATTGACTATTCGCAGCAACCATACGGGACACTCAGTGCAACGGTAAGCAACCATTCATGTACTTTATCATTAACTCAGAATAGACTCGCTCATACATTAATGAACTTCACAGACGCATTCATTCTCGTCGTTAAGCGCGTAACGCAACAGTTCACGGACAATGTCAAATTCAAGCATGAATGTCATACAAAGTGGGTCCAGTTTTCAACTTTTGGTGACTTTATACAATATTCATATTTTACCATGAAAGAAAGTAATAAAGCAGGTGTAGCGCAATTAAGGGATTGTCTCGATCATGAAAGTTGACGCGCAAGAAACGTATTTCCTGAATTTCACTTCACTGTCACCCTCCCCTGAAAATGAAACTCTTTAATGGGAAATTGGTTTCAGAAAATCCGTGTTGTTTGTTATGTACATGTATGGAGAATACAAACTTGTCTTTCACGGACACGATCTGCAAAACGTACACATGAATATAGATATCAGAGTTCAAATCATGTGTTGTTTTTTTTTGCTGTTTGGGTTGTCGTAGTTTGTGTCCCACTTTTTCTCGATGATCGCGGGATCTTTTCGTCGGAGCCGTATAATCATAATTGTTGCGTCCACGCGTTTTAATCCACACACGGATACGTGTCCCGTATCTGTATTGTCAGTTTTTCTCTCCTGTCGAGTTGCTCTTCCGTTCTGCTTTCATGAGTTGCATTGAAAATACCGTATTTATCGTAGTTTCATGTTCTGAATTTAGTTTGTTTTATTTTTTTGTTACAGCAGAATCCTTATTGCGATTTTGTCGCACGCAAAACGACTTGCGGTCTTAACCCTTCCCCCTAAATTAAGGAAATACGTTTCTATAGTGCGTCAAAATTTCGATTCGCTCGACAAAAAGTAAAGGTTCTTGATATTAGTTCACAATAAATCGTAAGATGATTTCCTGTTCACATTTTTGCGATTCCAAATAGTTTGTTTTTTGGCACATGTACAGATATGACAACGATGTTTCACTGTAACACATTATCCAGGCAACCAACACCACAGATTTACTCCGGTATGTCCAATATGTAATTCGCTTCTGAATTGTCCGCACTCATCTATTGGGCTAGACTATACTGCCATTTTCAGAATAGAAACATTCGCGCTCACAGCAAAATCTTTGCAACTTCACCTCGGTTGCAATTAGCCGATACGAACATGTTAGTGAATGTGGTGAAATCAAAGGCCGCCAGGTTTCAATTTTAATGGCTTCCGCCGACATGTTTCGCTCGTTCAATGTAATCTTTTAACCTCGAGTTCAGTCTCCTTCGTTCTGATCACACTGCCGGTACGACCTCAACCTATTCGTTTTCACATTCACAAATGAATACTTCACACATACATACAAATTAAATACACATGTCCACGCGCAAACACATGCAATTGCGTACACTGGTCCACATAGATAGATAGATAGATAGATAGATAGATAGATAGATAGATAGATAGATAGATAGATAGATAGATAGATAGATAGATAGATAGATAGATAGATAGATAGATAGACAGACAGACAGACAGATACGTACGTACGTACGTACGTACATACATACATACATACATACATACATACATACATACATACATACATACATACATACATACATACATACATACATACATACATACATACATACATACACCTTGCTTTCTACACTAATTAAATCTATCGCTACCCCTTAACATCCCATAATTTTATCACCTGATAACTCTCTTCCTGTAAAACAGTAGTGGATCACGTGATTCGCGCGTAGCAACCTTTTTTCTGTACTTATTTGGATCCCCATAGCGAAGATCAGAAACCTAATGCAGTGTTTGACCTCCGAGAATTGACATTTAAAAGGGAAAGCAGAACATACCTAGTGCGGATGCCGCTGAGTTGTCTGTCTGGCGCTATATGATTACACTGCGTTGTCCTTCTGCCTGTGACTCTACGGCACTTTCAATGTGTTGTCTATTGTCTTTGTTTTACTTGTGAAATACAGAGTCCTTTTTTCCATATTGATTTCCCAAGGCTGTAAGTGTGTTCTATCCGGACCACAAGTCACTTTCGTCGGTCGACGATACCATCACCCCTTGTGCTCTATGCGTATATGCTATACCTTATATTTTAACTTACCTTAGAGGGGAAGAAACATTTAATAGTTTGTACTTTTTATGTAACAAAAATATATAAAGTTCGGTCAAGAATAGTGGTGCCCATCACCAATATCAATGGGACGCTCTTCAGGCAAACGGCGATGTTTGATGTCTTTTGTGCATCTATCCGAGCGAGCGTATTCTGCTTGCAAGCGTTCCAGAAGAAGTCAATAAAGCCTTTTACACTTTTGATTGCAATTATTTGGAGTTCTTTGAATTTGAAAACCAGAAAAGAAAGTAAGACTCCAGGGTTAAGTAATCTGTCGTTTTGCGAAAATCAAACATTACGGGTCAACACAGCATGGCACTGAGCCCGTTCGACTGTCACTCATCTTTTCAGATTTTGATGTAAGCGTTTCAATTACCAAACTAACCGGAATTTTGTCACCAGGGTTAAGCGTTGGATGAAAATGCACAGAGCGGTACATACAAGCATTAAATTATTTTATGTGTACATTACCCGTTGATCGTGTTACTGACTTAAGTTGTGCTGATTATGTTACGGCAATCAACAGATAAACACCCCATTTATACTTGAAGTATGTAAACCTTATGATCATAACTCTCTAACTTCGCAATTTCAACGCTAAATACTAGTTTCGTCATATCCCGTGAGTCATATTTCCGATTGTCATAACAATTCGCTTTCAGTCAACAAAAATATAAATTCTTCTTAAGTGCATTTAATACACTGGGTAAATTACAGTCTAAGCATACCAAGGGAATAATGTTAAACGTGAGATAGTTCAACGAACGTTCTTTGCACTGCCCTACTTATCGAAAAGGTCCTTTGACCGACAAATCATTTCAGCGGAATCTCCACGACCTCCCGTACGCCGAGAATAAAATGAAAATAGTAAAGAATGTGAACGCAGGGGAAGGGTTCGGCCTGTTTATAAAAATATCATCGCGTGTATTACTAGATTGCTGCCCCCAGCGTCGTTGTCAATGGCATTTTACCGGTTTCTTTACACGGTATTGAATAGTTCACATTGTCAGTGTGTTTGTGAATTGTAGGTTAATGAATGCGATTATGGCTGGCTGAGACTGCAAGATATGGTTTCACATCGTCATTGAAAACTTCCTTCAGGAGGTATCTACGCCCGTCCACGGTGAGGTGTAAGATGCGTTTGAATTTGTAAACACTTTTTAGGGGTTCTTTTAAGGAAGCGAGAATCTCGGCGATGAGAGGAATTCATAAAGCAACCAACTGTTTACTCGAAGTACGCTGTATCACTCCTAATGCCCTGCTAATGGATACTCAATGATCCAGTACACCGTTTCTCAACCACAGCGACTCCAACAGCGCCCTCTACGACAATCCTGACGGCGTATTTTCCCAATGACTCATGAACCTAATGGGATAGTAGCCGTACCCTTTGATATTTTCATTTCGTTTTGTTCAAGTCTTGGAGAACAAAAACCAATGCGGTAGCCTGACCAAATTGCGGGGGTGGGGGGAGGGGCCAGCTTATCTTCGTTTTGGGTAATTTACATAAATTTACATGTCTATAGTGTGGAAAATTCGGAGGGTACATGCCCCCTGCCCCTCCCCTCCTCGCTGACTAAGTCCCTGAATACGGTTTTATATTTTACTCCCCGAAGCATTTTGAAATACAAAAATGTTTTCCTTTATCAACACAATACATTTTGTACAGCGTGCAATACACAACTGTTAATAATGAATTCTAATACAGACAATAAAAGTCAGTTTTCAAGAGTAATATTATTGGACATCAGACAAGCACAGACGTTGTTGATAAGTTGAATACTCGCTATTCCGGCATCATTGTTTTGGGAGTAGAACTCAAGAAACTAAACGGAACTTTGATAACAGAAAGTGCATGCAAAACGGGCAATGGAGCTTCAACGACTCGGACTTAGGTAGCACTGCGTAGCAGGGCTGTGTGTTACCGACGTTATACGGCCTCCCACCGTGTGGTAGGAGGCCGTATAACGCCGGTAACACACAGCCCTTCAATGCAGAGCTAGGACTTAGGTAAATGCAAATTCCCTGCTCGCTGTTACACAAAAAATACCTTCATTAACTCAACTGGCAACGGAACTTGAGTTGGGCCAAAATCATCTCGGGAGCCGATGACACCGTGACGATGACGATGTCACGATGACAAGAAGAATGTCCAGTTTGGTTCAATTGCCGCAAAGCAAAGACTTACACCGAAAAGTGACAATACACAAACAGGTAATTTTGTTGATATGATAGTATAGTATGGTCTATGTACATTCAAGTCAATTGGACGAATGGACCCTCTTCCGACACGTTATCACTTGTCTATAATGAAGACTCGCCTTATTATTATTACGAGTTACAAATTTTAATTTACAATCAGCATAAGCTTGGTTGTGTATTGCTCTGTACCGCTAAGTTTTATCTGTGTTGCTTAGCAATGGATATCTGACTGCTAAAGTGGTGTGACGTGTCGATGTCGAGGTTTTGGTTGCAGAGGTTCTACGATTGCAGATGTGACCATTCTAGAAATAATTGTTCATTCTTGCTTGTTCTGTTTTTCACAAATGACGACATCCATTTGATCCAGATAATTCGGTTTCCATACCGTGACCTCGTTTCCAGTATCGTCTAACATGGGTGGAGTTCCATCCAAATGTAAACTTTCTTTGAACTAACAAGTGATCAAGTTAATAACCTCGAGTACTTCGGACTACCCACAATACAGTCTGATGCGTACAAAGTTAAACATGGACTGCTCCATAAAACAAAGGGACTCTTCCCTGTGTAATTCGCCGAGGCGCTTTTTAATGCTACATTTTGGCCAACATTTTTTTCAAACTCAAGTTTGAATAAATTTGAAATAGTTTTTTTAAATGGCACAGGAATTTCGAGAATCTTTGAAGTGATGTTGTCGAACGAGGCTGTTACTCTCGTTTTGACGATGAAGGCCATTAAATCATGTCGCGATTTTGGCACCTTATAGTAGAGATACTTTTCCTAATTTCAAAACGGACGATGCTCTTAGGGACGGGCCATTAAATCAGACGTGGGGTGGTCCGGATGCAGACATGCATTTTATTTACGTCCCAAAATTTGGCGGTTTTGTTTGTTTGGTTTTTCTTTTCTGATTTTGACCAGCATACACACCCCCTTTTGCCCAAAACTAATGGGTCGACCTTTACTGTAATGATTTATTCTCAAAAGGCAGCGTGGTTGGAAAATTTGGTCCTGCAGATTCTTATTCCGTGTTTGACCACAGACACTAGCCAGCCTGCAGGCCACAGTAGAAAATATCATTATCGGAGGGATCACATGAGCGCCTGTACAGTTCTGAGCTGAACTTATTGTGTGTCATCTTGCTGCTTGTCAGAACTATCTCTGCATGTCAATATTCCTGTTTTGTTGTGAAAATTAAAGTGGTTGTATCTTGTAAGCTAATCCCTACCCCAGGATATAACACAAAACAGCGTCGTGGCGTCATTTTTGAAGAAGTCTAGGATCGGAAACAATCCTACAATGGTCTTCACATATTCCGGGATTTCGACATAGCAACGCTACAAAGCCCAAAATATGAGACGACAAAAAATTCCGACAATCACCCAACAGCTATAAGATAGTTCTTGAAGCAAAGTTGTCAAATCAGCAACACACGAGTCAGTTCCCCTACAGCGACACCAGACGTCACCGCGCTTGTCGGTGTAAGACGTGTCGTGATTAGTGAGATCAGCAAGCGAACTTCAAACGATGGTAATTTCATCGGACGGCCTTGGAGAATTAGACCCAACCGTGTCGCTTCTCGTCACAAACCTCACCGTGATCGCTGTGATGACGTTGACAACAATAGGTGTGAATCTATTAAACAAGCCGAATTCATGTACAAATCGGGAATTAACTGATTTAAAGTCAGACAAGAACGACAATTTTTGTTTACTTTCAGTGACAAGAAACATCGATAATAGTAGATAATTTCGCGTTAAATCTATACAAGGCACCAAATCTGACATGTTCTTGAAAAGACTGATCGGTCGAAACATCATGAAAATCATGCGCTTTTGTTTTTTGTGCTTTATAAGACACGACGGGAATGGCAAAATCAGTGTTTTTTATTGTATGAAATATTTGATGAATCTTACGTCAGCTACATCGACAAAAGCTTTTTTTCTGAATATTTAGCCCAATGAAATCAACTCAAAATCAAACCAAATCAAATTATTATTTGAAACATGGTACAATAGGAGATGACATCTGTAACCTTGTCTGTGGTCTCACACAATCGTCTGAATCGTCACGGAGCTCAAGCCCGTCAGATCTGATGAAGGACAGTGCGCCCGCTAGCGCCAATCTGCCCAACATGCAAGATGTTACACGATATTTGTTGTCGCTGGCTGTGTCCAATCACAGCTGTAACCCACTTTTCACTACTTTTGTCACCAAGTTCAAAGGTCAGTTACGATTTGACACAATTACACCTCAGTTGGGCGCTACAGTAACGACACTATATAACATATCATGTTGACTGTCTCCAGGCAACGGATCCATTTCGGCTTGGACCTGTTCACAGTGCCTCCATGTGGAGCGACCGTGATCTGTTAAATGCCTGGGGCTACATGAGAACTTGACAAGCATGCACACAATGATTTAATATCCGTAATGAACGGGCCAACTTATCCACCTGTGGTTGACACAAAAACAATTGACCTGTTAACACGAGCACGTGTTAACGACGACAACTGTTGCATGTTGTGAACTGATCTGTGTAAAATTGAATTCAAAAATACACCGAGTAAATGACGTTAATTGCGCAAACATGCTCATTAGAGGATCAATTTTCGTAAATTGGCGAATCCCCTAAACAATTGAAATCACTAATTAAGGACTCTTGAGTTTTACATTTTTGACTGCAGCTAATTTACCGTACAAAGCGACGGGAACCCGGAGTTCCGTCCTCGCGAAAGTTTTCGATAGGGTTGCTTCCCTCATTAGCGACAATTCACGCGGAACAACGGGTGTTGGGAGATGGGGGCGGTAGTCTTCTTCACGGAACGATTTCTGTTAGCAGTTCCATGTCAATTAAATACGCCTAGGGACAAATCTTGGAAAAGTCCCAAACCGAGAACATCTCAGATTTCTTACATATTGTTGTTTTTTACGGTAATTTGACGTACACACAAACAAATTGTTAATTGCGGTTTGCAGGCGCCAGGAAAATTACCCGTATGATCGTCAAACGGTTCTGCACAGATCAAACAACGGTTTCATTTGCTATCCTAAATTCTATATGGTTATACAACTCTAAATTAGGCAACATGGCTTACTTTACCGTTACGGAAATCAAAACTTTCGAAACAACTTTTTTTAACAACATTTTAAAAGTGCGCAAACGAAAGCAGTGTAGAACGCTGTGAGCAGCGTGTACATGCGCACAAACTATATACATCCGCATTGATGCGACCTACATTTTTACTTGAATTTCGCAACATTTTTCACACCCTAAAAAAATCCATAAAGCTGCGATTTTTGCCCAAGACTTACGATTTTAAACGCGACAAGAGCCGAACAAGATTTGGTTATCATCGCAAAGACGATCCAATTACCTCCTGACGCCATTGTCACAACCGTAAGGGGGCGTTCAGTTACAGCCGTTGGTAAGCCAGCAAATTCTTCCCTTGCCGGCGTCAAAAGCGGCAAATCCGCCCACAAACAATCTCCCTCAAAACAACATTTCAACCTCTGGACATAATAGAACAAAACGCAAGTTTCGAGGAACCTGTTCTTCTTCAGGATCTAGTACATATTGTGGAATCGTTTAATATATCGTGGAAGGTTTAAAAAATCTAGCACATTCCAGAAAATCGTCATCAACTGCACCGCTGCAAAGTTCAATTCTTTCTGTGTCATCATCATCTTCACTGGAGTATGTCTCTCGCTCTGACTTGCGCTCACTTTTAGTAAACACTTCGCTTCATTCGATCAGATGCGCTTGCCACGCGTTTTCTGTTGTTTTTAATCTCGATATGACAACAAACTGCAAAAAATGTAAGGTAAGGTAGGGTTAATGAAAATTTCCATGTTGCGCCCTTGAGCACGACAGCTTTCGTTGACTTTGCTTGTCCATTACGTCGGAGCAGTGGACCCTTGGCCTATGAACTTGGCAATTTTCGTGACCCCTAATTATGCAATTTAAGGTACAATGCGCTCAGGGACAGAGGATCATATTTTCAAACCTAATACAATATTTTTTTTTGGTCTACCACTTGTGAGGGCTCATTTTGAAGCTTTCTGGAGACAAAGTTTTAATTTCGCCGGCTTATTTTTGTGAGAATCGAAAATTCATCTCCCCCATATAGGCTTCACACAGGGACGACCGACGGCCATTTTAAATTTCAAATTTACGTCAATATTGGGTAAGTTGTTTCTCTTGTACCAGATTTTCGCACTGTATTCTTAATTTTGAAATGACATATTTCAAGTTTCCTTACGAAAACTTTGAGCGAAAATCGTTCAACTTCGTGGCGCGTACTACATATGGCTATGCCTTGGATTTTGCCGCGATCTGTGCAGCTGGCCAAAATAGTTGAAAGCTCTCTAATTAGCTCGGTTTTCAAAATCCTGACAAATCCCTGTCACGCATGCGAATTATTTTTGGATTATATTCAACACTGCAGGGTGCAATCTTGAAAGCAATTATGCCACGCTGTTCTTGTCGGTGCGCTTCTCAGAATTTGCTAAATAGAACATGGAAAGTTTGCACCATGAATTTTTTACTCCATCAACAAATAATATGTTATAGTACTGTGGCATTCGTGTAACCTTTGAAGGCACCAGGTACAACAGGATAGCTCTGATTACGTCAAACCAGGCCTTGGTCGTGTCTTCAAGCACAAGAGATGTGTGACCACGGCCTTTGCCAGCTTCCAACCATCAATGTGTTTTGCCGTCAGTCTGCGATCGTGGTACAATGACAGCCGCGAAACAAGCGATGTTTTGAACTACGAGAAGTTTAGCAAGGTCATAAAATTATCCTGTGATGTGTTGACGAGGTAGTCTGCTGAGGGGGGTCGATAGATAATGATAACGATGATGATTAAGTTGATAATGGCGATGGGGAACTACTGAGGAGGGTCGATAGATAATGACATTGACGATTATGATTGAGTTAATAATGGCGATGGGGACTGTGATGATAATGATGACGACAACGACGCAAGGTTGAAGGTTTTGGTGTTTACCGAAAGAATTGGATTGCACACAGTCACGTTGATTGCTCTCTTTTATGAATTGATCAGTGTTCAACCGTTGATGCTTGACAGAATCCCCAATATGCATTGTCAAGATGTGGGCGAGGTGTCGTCGTTAGTGCCGTGGAATTCAATTCTTGTCCTCTTCTTTACAATCATCAGCTGTTGTACACAAAAGAATAATTAAGGTAGAACGCGCCTCGGGGACAGACATTCTTTCTCGGAAACTTTTACAATTCTCTTCTGATATACCACTTGTGGGGGGTTCATTTTAAAGCTCTTGGTGTAAGAAAACTTTTAACCGTCTTATTTTTTCGAAAATTTTATTTTTAGCCATAGATTTACACAGGGATGGCGGCCATTTTGAATTTAAACTATCGGTAAATCTCATGTAATTTGTATTCTCTAGTACCAAAATTTGCACGGTGATCCCCATTCTTGAGAAAAGTTTGAGCAAAAGTTTGTATATCACTTTGGAGGGCTGGCGCATACTACCTTAAGGGGAGGCAGTCGTCGGAGCTCCGCTCAAAGGTTGTCGGGGACCCCTCCGACAGATGTAAACACTGTATCGAGGGTACAGTGGCGATTGATGAAAGTTAAAACATGTTTGTTAACAATGAATATCGTTAAATTTAAATGCAGCTATTTTGACTTGATGCATATAGATATTATACATGAAATGCATTGTTTGTAAACAAGAAAGTCGCGCACGCGCAGTGCTGACGGCTGTCTCCCTTTACGGTAGTATGCGCCGTAAAAATGATAGTCATGAACTTTAGCCCACCTTTCCTCAGTGAAACTCTCGACCAATCTTTTACCAAATTAAGATTAAAAATCAGGGGTCACCGTGCAAAGTTTGTTACTAAAGCAAATTACCCATTTAATACCGATATTTGAAATTAGAGATGGACGCCATTCCTGTCACTTAACACGATGGCGAAAAATTACAATTATCGATTTTTGAAAAATAAGACGGTGAAAATTTTTCTGTCTCAAAGAGCTTTAAAATGAGCTCCCGCATACAAGCGTTAGACCAAATCAGCATTGAAAAACTCTGAGAGTTCCAATATCTGTCCCCGAGGTGAATTCCACATGAAGGGGAAATTGAAATTGTAACTCTTATTTCCAGTTAAGCAACCTTGATAAGTGACATCGAAATTCGGCATACGGATTTAATACATAGGTTGCGAGAATCTAGAACAATATGTCTGACACTAAACTGCCTGAACCTAGGCTGCTAACCGGGATGCGCTGGATTCTGTGAACTTCTGGTCATAAATCACTGTGAAAGGGCGTTTGCCTGGAAGGGTAGCTTGACGTGGCTTAGCGCAACACCATCGCAACTGTGAGAGCTTGATGCTGGATGGAACACGTGACCAGAACACCTTTCTCTTTTTGGCGATGTAATGATATGCCTTATCATGGTTTCCGGGCTCCGAAATGTATTCATCAGTGTTCAAGCCGTTGTGACAGACACTACTGATAACCATGA
>LD345745.1:229909-258197 GCA_001465055.1 Ptychodera flava
TCAACAACAAAATTAAATTCAAGTATAGGCTGATCTGGCGGTGTGTTGTAAATCACTCCAATACTGATGCTCAATACGGGCATCTTTGATTGTTGCAGATTAGCATTACTTATTTGGAATAAATAAGTCCACTTTGATTGTAGCATTTCGCAATCGATATGTCTCCATGGTTACAATGAATTCCTGAAAGAAAGAATCATCTTACGAATTTCGACATTGTATGAAAATAAGTGATGGAGTTGAAGAGAAAGGTTAGAATGGAGGGAAAAATAAAATGAGAGATTATCTAGATATTGAAGACGGAGATATGATTTTGGACACACTCTTACTACAGGAAGTGACGCAAGTCATCCTTTCCCGCCAATCATCGTCGTTCAGATGTCGTTCAGATGAGCTGTCGTCTGTATCAGAACAATTGTGTTTCGTAACGTACTTTAAGTACTTGTCAATGAACCTTGACTTTCTGCATATCATGTACAGATGTCTGTTAATGTATCGATGACAAATGCGCCTGATCGATAAACCATTAACGTGGTACAGACCTTCGCAATCACGCAATGAAGTGTTGTCCGATAGGGCTAGCATGACACCGCTGTCTGTCCCACAGGCACTCGTAATATTGCTGGTATTAGCGGTTGGAGACGGAAGCCTTCGGCCGAGCCCTAGGGTCGAGGTAATACCATTTACAAGAGAGAAAACATTATATTTCTCTCCAGTCATTAAGTCTTGGTCCTTGTCCTCGCCTACGGGCTGTTGCTCCAAACTGCTTGTACTTAATGTTTGACATTAGAAGAGCGACTGTTACGAGAGCGATTGTAATCTATCCTTGTCCGCAATCGAGCGTTTCCTTCCTCTGAGAATATAGGGGGCCCTTTCTACACGGTGTACGTTAAAACGTTCCTGACTTTCCCCCTGAACACATTCAAATTGAACATCTGCATTTGATTTCATGGTCGCCATATTATGAGAGATTCCCGGAGGCGCCCAAGAATTCTTGTCTGTGCTGGCATGTGAAATGATTTCTTGTCTTCATTCTTTCGCATAACGCGCGACTCTCATGAAAACGTTCGTGGCAGAGGGCGAAAAACACTTGTTCGTGTCAGGTCGTTTGATCTTTGGGTCACTTTATGCATCATAGAACGAACGAATTTACAGGAGAGATAAGGAAGTTTCCAAGTAAAATTTATTTAAGTAATATGGTTTGGTTATTATGCATGAAGTCATATGTTCGTTCATTCATACGTACATTCTCATTTCCAGCCCGCGCTCTCCCCATGCGCAGAACCGAGCTTTTGCCGAGAAGCGCACAGTCAGTCTCAAGGTTTAATAGAGGAATTGTACAGTCGACAGCCACAGATCTAATCTGGCGTCTCTGCCGCGCGAGGCGCACTTCACGGCGTTGACAGGTCGATCAACCAAAAAGGTGCGACCGAAACCATTGTCCAGAATATTCTGCTTTGAAACCGCTTTACGTAACGTCTTCATTGCTTTCAGCTACAGCTCGATCACAGACTTTCTGTTCGTTGGTCAAAACACTCATCCATCACTATAAACCTTAACGTGTTTAGTTTTCTGTTCGATGTCAATCTTTCGACGGTTTCTGTAAAAGTCAAATTCTTAAATGCAATAAGGAAATAATAAAACTGCAGACAAATGGAAGTCATACAAAAGGCGAGAAGAAAATCTCGGGTAATTTTTTTTCTCTCAATTTTGAGTTTTTATTGGATTATAGTCTTGATGTTTACTCCAGTCTGTCGATCTTCGTATATGTTATCTATTGCGTCAACAAATGCCAACCTACTCTCTACAATAAAATAATTATTTTACCAACAGGAAATCTTTCGGGGTTTCTTGCGATACAAATTAAACATCTTTACGTCACAACGCCCACACCTCTAAATATCACCAACTGAACAGTGAAAACAATGTTTAAATGTTGTTGTTGATGAAAACGGACACCCGTTATATTTTGCAATCGGAAATTTCACACGTTTATGACGAAAATGCAGATAACACGAGATGTGCGCATGCCCAGTGCGGACGAAGAGTATTATTACCTTCGATCGACATGGTGCTTTTAAATTGGAATTGTTCAACGGCTCGACCTTTCGAACCCAGTTCGGGTATTGAACTCTGGTATAGACAGTATAGCTTACAAAGTATTTAGACTTCCCGCCCTCTTAATGTGACGTAATCGAATCATGAGAGACGAGGGGGGGGAGGGGATGTGGGAGAGGGGGAGGGAGTGAGGAGAGAGAGGAAGAGAGAGGCGGACAGATGAAAAGACGGACAGATATGAGCGACAAACAGATACATGCAGAGGGGGCCTTCTCGGTTGATAAATTAGTTAATAAAAGTGTCAATATTTTTGTGTAATCGTGCTTTGAATAATATAGTGGTACTGTGACCAGAGCGTCAATTGACAAGATACAGAGGTCGCACTGCTTGAGATGTTAAATACCGCCTAAGAAGTTAATATGACAAGTCTTAGAAGTTAAACGTGTGGTGCGTTTCGATAAAATAACCCTCACTCGATACATGTCATGAGTCCTCCGACATGAGAAAGTAAAAGGTATGTATTTGATGAAAATATATTTCTGAAATATCACAATATCTCGCCACTTCTCAGCCACATCTGATCGAGTCGCAAGACAATTTGATAAACTGTTTAAAGAAGCAGTATTTTTGATGTGGTACAAAGAGACATGTTTTTATTTATGTGCTTGTCTAGTCAAATTGCTTTGATGTGTGAAAATAAATTAGGAGGGGGTACTTTTGTTGTTGTCGTAAATTAAACTGTATTCAGGGACATAAGTTGTCCAATGATTTCAGAAAGATGACCTCCGATTTTGAAATTTGCTCGGACTCAAATGAAGAGGAACTGTAGCCACAACCATGACAAGATATAATCGTTTACTTATTAGCGAATAACTTATCAGCACATGCGATGCAAGGAATTAGTCGGAAATTTCCGGTATACGTTACTGCGTCAAACACATACACCATTTTTCATTAGAATTGCGCCTGTGACGCCATTTTGGCTTTGTCAGTGTATTTTCCAGTAATCCAACATATGGACCGGAATACGGAAAATGGAGAGAACCGCATGAAAGGATCGGGTTAATGACATTTCAATGCGTGACAACTCACTGACTAACGTAATCATTATCTACAAACAAGGAAGTAATCCCGAATAGAGTCATCAACAAGTGGCTTAGTGGCTTCCCGCGCAAAATGCTTCAATCTTGATGTGTCCTGCAGTTTGTTTGTCTCAGGTATCTATGGAAAGGCAATTTTAATGAGCTACATGTAACTGACGCCTCGGTGTCGCACGCAGTAGTTTGACAATGTAGACAGTTTGTATCCAGCTCATGACGTCACTGTGGCGCGAACGGTTGCGTCGCGGTCATCACTTTCCGATGCAATCTTTGCTGTATACTTCTCCAACAAGCAAACGATAAATTTCAATGGCGGGAAGTTTCTCCTATAAGCAATATACACGTCTAAAGTTATTCTTTCTAGCAATAAGATGGTCAAACTTTTGACATTACAAGTTACAATGAACAGCAATTTCCTCTTAAATGAATTGAAATGTTTGTCCGACTATAAACGTACCGGAGAAAACGCCAGGAAATAGCTAGAATTTCAACTCCGTGTTCTAATCGACCAAAGTTCCGACAGGGCCGACCTTCGGGGCACATTACATCACTTAGTCATCAGAGCTTGGAATTTTTCTCCTTTTCAAATGCAAAAAAAATAAAATAAAATAACCTTTGACGTGCCATTTGTACAATAGCCCGGAGATGAACAATACGTCACCAACTTGTGACGTCCAACGCTTGTTCGGGAAGTTGTCACAGATGGCAGTATCGCGGCAAGTTACATTTCTACTTTTGAAAAATAGATAGAGTCGATGACGGCGCAGTTATATATATATATATATATATATATATATATATATATATATATATATATATATATATATATATATATATATATATAAGAGTTTGTTGTGACCATAGGATATAGAATGAGGTATTTTCAGTCGTGACAGTATTCCCCTCAATTCCAATAGCCGTGAAGGCAGCTTTCTCTAACTGAAACATTAATCTCGTGCGGTTTTGTTTTGTTATGTTTTGTTTGTTTATTTATTTGTTTGTTTTTGAGTTGTTTGTTCAGATCGAAGCAAGGTTTATTTTGATCGTTTCAATTCAATGGTAAACAAAAATGCTCTACTGATGGATTTTTTGATATATTTTTGAGAAAATATGAAGTTTAAATATTGGCGCAAAGTGATGTGGCTGCACATTATCGTAGACGATGTTTAAAGGTATACAGTCACCGGTAATCTAAATATGCCCATATATGGTCAAAGGGGCGTTCCTTGGTATTCAAAATGTCCATGTGAGGGCGCTGTTTTTAAAAAGCGGCAACCCGCTTAAAATCTGTGATTGGTTAGATTTTCTCTTTCCATGGTAACTTTGGCAAAATTGGAACAGGTGACAGTATACCTTTAACGCTACTTGATGAAGCTTAGTGAACCGCCCATACATTGTGCGGGTGCGCTCAAATCTCTCTGTAGCCATGGCGACGATTCTGTCTATAATACGCCAGCTATGGGTCAAGCATTTCCGCTGTTTTCAACTTCTATGGTGGCTCAAAGGTAACAACAGCACGGGAATTATCTCCGCAATGAAAGGGACGCGATGTGTTCTACAGACTCATTACGCCCAAGAGATCACGTGATGGCGGTACAACCACCCAAGTGTACAAGCGCGTTTGGAAATGCATGTATTTTGTGTTCGATTGCGTACGTGGGTTTGCTTGTACCACTATCCATTCGAATTCCGGGTTTGACCTATTGTACGACTGTTTTGTTGCCATAACAATCAGCGCTAGGGGGACTGGAATTGCGAAATTGTCATGATTAGTTGGCCCCATCAATGCTATCTTAAAATAGCCGACGACAAGGCGTTACTTCAAAATGTCAATTTATGTTTTTCGCAAAAAAGAGAGATGTATGACCAGCACGCACAGTCGTGGGAAGATTTACGTCAATAAACAATATGAACGAGGTTTTTTTTCATAACATTTGGCTCAAAAGTAAGATGATGACACAGGGGTATCAAAGAGCGTGGGAACAATCTGTCTTAATTGCATATTGTGCTGTGTTGCCGTCGCGCTCAATACTGGAAGGGTCAAAATGGCGCGATTGTCGTGATTATGTGGCGCGGTACCAATGCCATCTGTAAATTGTCGGCGATCGGGTGACATTGCAAGCTATCAATCAATCAATTTCGACAATAACGGCGTGTTTGACATGTACGTAAAAGTGTTATAGAATCAAGGCTTTCAGATGCACAGAACGACGTGAATGAATCAGATGTTGATATGATTTTTTAGCCTTCAGGACGGCCTCACTCCTCACTATCATATATAACTTGTTGTTAAAGATTAATAGGAAATTGAATTTAAACATCTCATTTCTCAAAAAGCCGTACATGGCGTAAGCAGAGTAGTCGATTTTTTTCCTCGAACACAAACGAATTTAGAAAAGTCTACACCTTATTTTTGTGAAAAACCACAACTTTTAATATTTTTTCCACATAGAGTTAACACAAGGGTGCATGTCGGCAATTTGACTAGTGATAATTTCGACAGTCGCTAAGTATTAGGTTATTGTTTCTCTAGGCCAGGCTCTACTACCTGATTTTGCACTGTGTCATCCCTAAGTAACGGATCAAAATTTCTTTATGGGAAGTTTGAGCAAAAGTCTTTCATTTTTCAGGCGCGAACTACTTTTTAACCACCCAAAGGCGTCGGAAGAATCCACAGCTTGCTGAGGGTGGTTCGCCTTACCTAATGAAGGTAGCACCCCTTCCATGGCGATGACCACAACAACGCTGGAGGTTGTAAACTTGATTTTTAATCATTTTGATTCAGAGACGTGATATATTAGGATTTCTCAGCAGGTTGTGATCGACTGGCAGACGCGAGAGAAGGTTTTGAATTGTCATAACACCTTTCGTGAGCAGAAGCAGAGAAACGTGTCGCTTGTATAATCTACTTTTCGTAACATGTACAGTTCCCACTGGAAAAAGTAAAAGCTATTCTTGGTTTATGGCTGAAAAACAACGCTGATCACGGACCGACGTCGCCACCAAAAATAAACGCGAATTAAAGCAGCGGAAGCATACATAAAACGGACCAAAATACACGAGGCTGGAAGATACATCAAAAAGCTTTACAGCCAATTGAGATTTGAGAATTCATTCTCCTGAGTATGAATAAGAAAGTCGCACATCCTGGATCATGATTGTGACAAGATGAGAGAAAATACGGTCCGCGTTCGCGCTTAAGCACTATTGATTCTTCTGTCCCTCAGTCAATTATCGATATGTATCACCATCTGGGCCCTGGGCCGACCTAATCACACACACACACACACACACACAACTTTGGCGCGGTCGCAAATTAGTGAAGTCTCTTATAGGTATACTTTCACCTGTTCCAATTTTGCCACAGTTACCATGGAAGGTGAAAATCTAACCCATCACAGATTTTAAGAGGGTGGACGCTTTTAAAAAACAGCGCCCCCACACGGGCACCTTGAATACCAATGAACGCCCCTTTGACCATATATGGGCATATTTATATTACAGGTGACTGTATACCTTTAACCCACTACTCAGATCCGGAATAAATAAAGCCGGTCCAAGGTCGACATTGCGTGTGAACGTTTTGTTATTTGTTTCGTTTTTGTCGTCCGATTAAATAAATGTAAAATTATAATACATCGTGGTTTCGGTAGTATACACTTTATAGGCAATATCATAGTCCAATGTATTAAAGTAAACAATAACAACAAGAAACCTGTGCTGAGACCAAGACACCCCTGCCCCCACAACCAACCCTGAGGCGGATATTTTCGCTAGGCCTTATGCTCAAACATTAGACCACAAACAAAATTATTTGTCTGTAAGTAGACAAACAATTCTGTAGTAAGAGTACATTATGACAGTTTTTGGTCTGCGATTTATTTGGCAATACAAGACAAGACTCTAAGCAATATTCTTATTTTCTTGCCAAACGAAAGGTGTTCTATAAAATGAGCATTTGTCGTGAATTTGATGGAGTTCCTCCGTCCCGACAAAACTATATGACTTTAACTCCGTCAATTAGACGATAAGTTCATTTTTGAATTCTTTAATTGGGAGATTGTATGTCAAGTTGTTTTTAGGGGAAAATGTAACGATTTTGAAGACCAATTGCTAAGACCATGATTTTTTTTTACTTTTATATCCCACTTTGTCGTATAGAACTTTGCCTGCATGGCTATGTATATATAGGCTGTTTGATTTGCATTACCGCAGTGACGTAAAAATTGCGTCGAATGTAACCTGAGAACCCTCAGACCTGGCGAAAAAAGCGTACCACAAGTGTGTACATGGTACACACACGAATAATCTTCATTTATCTTAAGGTTTTTTTTGTGCAGAGGGGTGTATTAATAATAGCGTAAATAACTTCCACTACTTGTAGATTAACGACTCCGGCAAAACTTTAGTTCAGGAAGAGAATGTAGAGAGAACTTCTACCTACTTTCCATCGGAAGTCTTTTGTTGCGTAACCGATGGAAAATTATATGTGAACACATCTTTAAATTTTCATCTGAGGAGGCCGGTGGAATTTGATTTCAATCGAGGATGTGTGTAGAACTTTCGTCCCATTTAATGCGCCCGACTCGGAAAGTAAGACTCAAACTTTCTTCAATGTAACTATAAAATATTTTCAATAAATCAACAATAAAAATCAGGGGTCACAGTCCAAAGTTTGATACTACAGAAACACAGTGACCAACACCTACTGATTTATGAAATTCAAAATGGCCGCCATCCCTGTGTTAACTCTATGCGGGAAAATACAAGGTACAATTTTACGATTTTCTAAAAACTGGGAGGGTGGAAATTTTCCTTACTCCAAGAGTTTCAAAATGAGCCCCCACAAGTGGCAGATCAGATACACGTCTAACACGTGTCCCTGAGTCGCATCCTACCTTTAATTTCCTTCAAAGAAATCGTACGGTATCACTATATACCTCCCACAATGCAGCAGTGTGTCATTAACATTTCATTCGTCCGGACACGGGTGTGTGCGACGACATGGGATCAACGACTAATGATTATTTTAATCTCACTGGCCCACCAAACAAGCCTGGCCAACGTGTTCGTAAAATGTCACAATATTGTTAGTCACACATTTAAATGCTTCCCGACTCAGCTAAATATTGTGTCCGAGTTTACAAATCGATATACAATGAGAGAATTTTCCAGAGCCCTCTCTGGACTTAAAACTCTCACATCCGTTGCTAATATGAAAATACTGTGATAAATTGGAGAAAGCGAGGAAGTACGCATTTTTCCTCTTGCTCTTTCAAGTTACGAACACGGAAAAAGATGAACAGAAAGGCTGACTCTGCCTGCAGGCTCAAGAAGGTTAAATTTCACGCTGTCGTTAGTAATCGGATTAATACCGACTGTATCTGCGTTGACCTGAATACGACCGAGCCCAGCTACCCTAGTTATGTACGCGTGGTGCTGATTTGCACCATATAAGAGTATACTCATCGGCAGGGATGGGGAGGAAATTTCCGATATAATCCTATTTTCTCCTTTTTAACACAATTTTTCGTTTTCCACCAATTTATAGAGTAAATATTAATGTTAATCTTCCGTTGAGACAGAAAAGAAACTACGTTTAATGTACATTTTCTAACTCGATGAAATGGTCTGAGAGACTGGCAGACAAATAAATGGCGGAGTCAAGTGAAAATATAAATAATGTAACTTGTAGGCAATATAGACGGGTATTAAAATTAAAAAGGAAATCTCGGCCTGAGAGTGAAGATATGAAAACGAAACCTCTTGGACTTTCAAACGTGTCTTTATCAGATACACAGCTCGCAAAAATTGACCAAATGTCGCGACAAAGTGTAAACTACTGCCGATGAAAGCGTCGACATGCTGCATTTGATTTCGATTCTATAAATCACACTAAACACCCCCTCCCCCCGCCTCGCCTTGGCCCGGTATTCAATCTCTGCTCTACTCCACATCCGATACAAGCGTTGGATCGGCGTACACGTGTTTCGCGCGAATCGTGCACCGTTTACTAGTACGCCCACGCCATGTCGTCGACCTCGCGAAGAGGCGTCTACTCGTCTAGGAGGATGACAGTTGTTACAAGTGACATACGAGTTCCAAAACAATGGTTTGATGATGAAATTCGGGAAGAACAGAGATGTACACATCGATAACAGTACTCTTATCGAAAATCAAAATAATAGAAATGATTTTGGCATGTCCTGTATAAGCATATGTGAATAATAGCACTGGCAACGCGGAACACGACTAGCACAGATTGCCACCCGGCAGAGGTGTTTTAAAGCACCATTGGCTTATCTTTTTGCAATTTTTAATGTGATAGTTTGAAATTAAAGCAACTCGTGTAAAAATTCTGGCCGAGGTGTGAGCACAGACAGTTTTTCAAAGATGAGCGACAAAAGGACAACTCCGATTTCGGCAATTACTAATCATCGATTAGCAAATCAAATATGGCCGCTGAGAGCGAGAAATTGACTGATAAAATCTCTGAACGATCGACGGATCATTATACCAATGATTGAAACAGACACATTTTCAAGACAATGTTGGTTATCTCGCCGGAGATAGGATACATGCATTGAGATGCTGCTAACAGGTTTTAATATTTGCATATATTACAGCTCAAAAATCATCCTTTCCACCCGGCCAAAAGATTTTTTTTCATTTTAATGTGCCCCCTTAATCATTGAGGGCGTGCGGTATCGTTTTTGCTGGGTCACTTTTCGACGATGTATGTCGACTACATTTTATGTACTTTGAAAGTAACCCGCTGTTTATCATGTGTTGTAGTTATGCGAAAAGATACAAGTTATATCGCCTAGACATCGCCTGCATAGACGTTTACGCTTATCCAAAGGTAAAGTCTGTTTACCATTATAGCACACTAATCAGCGTTGTTCCCTCTGGTCTCTTAGCAACACGTCCGCTCACCGGAGACAAAACACCCATCTAACACGGGATATGATGCAAAATGGAATTAATAATTGTTGAGGCGATAGTGATTGGTTTTATAATTACGTTCTTCGAAACAACACGCGTGAGTGACAACGTCGTTAACGGCGAACGCGTTGTAAAGGGAGGAAAAACAAAACGGCAAAAGACCTCTGCAAGCAGATTACACGGTAATATAACATTTGTAAAAACATAGTACATATATGCGCTGTTTTCTTGAACGATTGATTAATGATGTATCATTCACATCCTTCCAGGTAGCATATGCGCCTCGAAAGTGTAAGACAAACTTTTGCTCGAACTTTCCTCAATGAATCTTCCAACCGCACTCTTTTAAAATCAAGAATAAAAATCAGGGGTCACCGTGCAAATTTTGGTACCAGAGAAAGAAATTACCCAAGATTTAACGATATTTGTCATTCAAAACGGCCGCCATCCGTGTGTTAACTCTGTGGAGAAAAATAAAATTTTCGATATTTGAAAAACCAAGACGATGAAATTTTTCCTTATTCAAAGGGCTTTAAAATGAGCCCCCACAAGTGGTAGATCAGAAATAAAAGTTTGAGAGTTCGAATAAATGTCAAGTTTACTCTTATTTTCCTCGGCGTTTAGGTGTGTCACCCCCAGTGTTGTGTCATTAGGAATGAAATCACTGACTCAGAGGAAAAGACCCATGTAAAACTCAGATCAGCGTTAGGTTGGGTTGGGATGGGGGGGATAGAGCAAAAACGTCTTAAATCATTCTAATGCCCTGGTTTTGAACATAGATGACGTCATAACTTATCTTACTTGGTAATAAAAATCGAACTTTTGACCGGGAGACTTTATAGTACATGGATTTTGACCAGTTCCTAGTACTCTTGACTATCACAGTCGGGCCAATAACACACCGAAGGCTAGGTCAATAACACACCAAAGGTCAGGCCAACACCTAACAAAAGGAAATTTTGTGTTTGGAATTTTCCCAAAATATCGTCTACTCGTACAAAAAACGCGATACCATTTTCGTATCGGCGGTGATATTGACTCCCTAGCATAGTGTTGCCAATGATCTGCACTTGCGTAACCGTGCACCAAACTGAGCATGCAGTCATATCCTCTCGTCAAATGTTAATGAATCGGAAAGTTTGATCTATCTAGTAGCCTGCGAGCAGCCACTATGGTGTAAAATTAGATTATAAAGCCTTATCTATACTTTGAAAACTCTCGAAAGTCACTTTTATCCTTTGGATTTTACCGGCAGCACCTTCCATCGAGCACGTTGCTGCCGGCGATTGAAAATGTCAACTTTCTCATCATGTCCGTCGGTTCGACTGTTCATTCAAATTGTACGTATACTGTCCTGGGTGTATGTATAATCTTTCAGCGTGAATGAAATCTGATCTTGATCGGAGAAGATCGCCACCGCTAATATTGCAAAAGTACAAATGACGTCACTCGTTGCAACCCGGGACAGAAACTAGGGCGGGAGATCATTCATGGATGCTTCTAATTGGAACTTGAAACAAGGAAAGGGCATCACGGGAAGTGGGTCAACCATGTTGCAATACTCACCGAAGCCTGCACTCTCGAAGGATGCTCACGACGCCGTTAGCCGTTTAACAGCACCCCGGGGTATTCGTACGTGGCGCTGAATTAACTTTGTTGAATGTTGTTAGAACTCGTGTCTTTCATTTACAAGAAACAATCCCATCGGCATTTCAATGTAACAAAACGTATTTAAGGTAGAATGCGCCTCGGGGACAGATATTCGGACTCTCAAACTTTTACAATTCTTTTTGGAGTACCACTTGCGGGGGTTCATTAACATTTCAAATAAAGTTTACACTGGTTTGTTTTTTGTGAAAATCTAACATTTAAGCCTCTTAGAGTTAACACAGAAATGACGTTCATTTTCAATCTGAGTGTCGGTAAAAATTGAGCTATTTGCTACCCTGACGCCAAATTTTATACGATAACCCCTCGTGTTTCATCTTGATTTCGAAAGGGTGATTTAAGCTTTCCAAGGTTTGCGGATAGTTTGGGCAAAAGTTAAAGTTTTATTTTTCAATTGTACGGCTCGTCCTTCTTTAAGAACTGTCCAATTAGTGCTTTTGTTTTTCTTTGCTTCAATTCTCTCAAGTAGCGCAGCTGTAAATATGAACAATAGAAAAAGAGACATACGTGTTTAACATACCCTGGTTCTTGGTCAGTGTACAGAGAAACGTCACATAGATAAAGCTGGCATCGTTTACTCGGGGAACTTTGAACCACGACGGAGGATATCTCTCGACTAACGCTTCCTATCGCCTTAAAACTTTGTCTGATCTACCCGCTTTAAGGTAGAACGCGCCTCGGGGACAGATATTCGGACTCTCAAACTTTTGCAATTCTTTTCTGATCTACCACTTGTGGGGGTTCGTTTTAAAGCTCTTGGCGTAAGGAAACTTTTCACCGGCTTAGTTTTTCGAAAATCGAAAATTTTATTTTTTTTCTATAGAGTTAACACAGGGATGGCGGCCATTTTGGATTTCAAATATCGGTAAATCTCTAGTAATTTGTTTGTCTTGTTCCAAAATTTGCACGGTGACCCCCCGATTTTTTATTCTTGATTTTGAAAGAGAATGATTGAAATATTCTTTGAGGAAAGTTTGAGCAAAAGTTTAAGTCTTTCACTTTCGAGGTACATACTACCTTAATTTCAATAAGCAGAAAAACATTGTGTGTACTTTCTATAATTTCTGCATGTTTGCAAAATGAATTTTCTCTTTTACACTTAAAATACTTAAAATGCTTGCTGATAAACGTATCAACACAGTTTGCATCTATGTAATTGCTTTTTATTCCAAAGCTTTGACTTTGATGACGTCATTCAACCTTTCACTTTCATCGCAAAAACTATAAAAATGATAGCAATATTGTAAGTCTAGAGCAAGATCAAATATGATGTTGGGGAATACTTTTATGTGTATCGCACGATACCTGAAATGAATGTGATTGACATGACGTCACAGATTTTGTCGAAAAATACGATTACTTGAATGTTTGTCCAAGCTCTTCCTAAAGTAGTTTACGAAAATGTTTCCATGAGATTCTTGACTGCTTTTAATTGTTAGTCAAACGAAAAACATTTGAAAGGGATTGCTCCTGAGTTAACGGGGCATAAGCTGTAACTTGTGCCAAGATTTTCAGGATTCTACTTCTGTATATCAACTACCGTGTCGGACACTAATCCGTTTGTCATGCTGAAATTTCGAGTATTCTTTTTCTCAACACAGCTTGTATTTGTGTAGTGATCATTGTTTATTGTTTACAAATGAATTCTAGTCCGGACTTGAATACAATTTTCAACAATAACAATGGAGATTATACTCATATAGGTTGTGTTGATATGCTAAATACTTGGCATTAAATGACAGTTTAGGGATTCAATGCAGAAAGTGTAGGGAAACCACAAAACCAAAGTTCTGAAAAATTAGCCAAAAGATACAGCTTATGGAGCTTTAAGTCTTAAGGAAACGCATCATCTGAATCATAGACCCATGAGCACTTGAAAGAGAACGCCAGAAGTTAAAAGTATACTGTCACCTGTTCCAATTTTGCCACAGTTACCATGGAAAGAGAAAATCTAACCAATCACATATTTTAGGCGGGGGGCGCTTTTTAAACAGCGCCCTCACATGGGCATTTTGAATACGAAGGAACGCCCCTTTGACCATATATGGCCATATTTAGATTAAAGGTGACTGTATAACTTTAAACATGCAAGTGTAAAAGGGCTGCGATATTCTCTTCCTCTGGCTTACGGGAATCGTTTAACAACCGCCGACCTAGCGTTAGATGTTTTCAACAACACTTGAACTCTTTCCAAATATGAGGCCATCTCACGTAAACTACTCTCCCCCACTTATCAGTACTTCCGTAGCGCTGAGGGTCACTCAACTATCGGTTCACATGTTCCTAATGAGAAGCAAATGAGGAACAAGGTCTTCTCGCTTTGTCAGTCTTCAGTAGTCCGCCTAATTGGACTATCTTTTCCAACAGAACATTTTTTCGTAGCAAATTAAAAGGTGTTGAGAACCATTTTGCTTCCATTTTGGCTTCTGTCTGTCTGTCTGTCTGTCTGTCTGTCTGTATGTATGTATGTATGTAGGTAGGTAGGTAGGTATGTAAGTAGGTATGTACGTATGTCTGTCTGTCTGTCTGTCTCTGTATGTATGTATGTATGTATGTATGTATGTATGTATGTATGTATGTATGTATCTATGTATGTATCTATGTATCTATCTGTATTGCTGTCCGTCCACTACATCTACTAAAATTGGATATTTAGTGAATAGACACACAGTGTAAATTTCCCACCATTCGCGCGGTATTGCATTATATTTTCTTAGTACTTCTCCAAAATTTCTCTGAAATTCGGGTTTGCTAATCTCTACAGATGTTCTCATATAAACTTATTCAAATTGCCGAGGAGCGACTTGCCTTATTGATTAATTTGAAATTGGTATGAAGGTTCGCTTCATTTGAATGGCATTAATGATTTTTGCAGATTATGGCAAAGTTGGCAACATTGAATACATTAAGAATGTTGAGACTAGTGAATACCAGGGAAGTTTGTCCAATGTCTTGTTTAAAAAAAATCATTATAGATTATGCTGCAGAACCTACTAATAACCGTCACACTACAAGTTTTCAAATTGACAGAATAATACTATTGAATTTCAAGTAGTGTTCTTTTGCTTTGCCAGCCAACTTACTAGCGAGGACCCAGGCTTGTCATCTTTGAAAACTGAAACAAAATCAGTAACATTGTAATTGAGACAATTTTCATAATTTTTAATTTGAAATGCTCTTCTTATAAACTAGAGTCGTGCGTCTTTTAACGCGGAGAACAGGTTCCTTTGGGTGCTTCCATTTTTGTTTGTTTTAAATGACAACAAAACTTCCGATAGTTTGACCTCGCCTCAAAGGATATAGAAAGTTGATCTGTAAGTATAACCACTGAGGGTTCTCGTTACAATAATACTGGGCGATATGAGACTGAGTGTACTTCATGAAGATAAGGGTCCTATCTACATCATTTGATTGTGAAGAAAATGTGACTCGTACGACTGATGAACTTGAGGAAGCGCAAGGCATCGGAGCACAATGTAATCGTTGGAAGTACTAGCCTTGCTTTCCAAGTTTGCTAATTCTTTGTTCCGTCTGAGCTTTAACTATTGAAGACGACAGAGGGGCTATTCAAAGTCACCCTTGGAGAATGCGACGCATTCGTTCCCTCAGTTGCTGTAGTTAATGCAGCCGGGTGGGTAGCGGTTCGATGCCTTTCGGGTCTCTTTTTGACAACTCTCGGGTCTCGCATAAATACTCGAAAAGAGTACGCCCGCGTGAACTTGGGCTCAATGAATTTGCAGCTTCTGACATGTTTTCACGATTGGGTCGTGCGTGTTTCAGCTTTAATTTCTTTGTCTACTCCTTATAGTGCCTTGAAGTAGCTCACGTTTTGAATGATAATACAACCTGTATCTATCTTATGTGCACCGGCTCAATTGTTGCTAACGGCATAATTTATGTCTGGACTCCAGAACGTCATCAGCCAACATTTTCATATTTTGCATCGCAATTTTGCTTACACATCTGCATATAAATAGAGGTTCCAATACGATCATATTTCAGAGACTTTACCACAAAGTGACATTTCATATCTGGAACCAAAAAAGTAAAGGAAAAGAAATTCCGAAAAGTTAGACTCAGGGGGGCTTTAAAATTCAACAAGTCAAGTCAAGTGGCTTATCTCACCGCAAATAAAGAACAATTAAGCAGTCATCGTGGCGCTGAATCCGCCTGAATCTATGCGAATGGTCACGTGATCATGAGAAATCGTGTTTGTTAAAATCAATTCAAGGACTTGTTGGAATTGCTAGCAGCTGTGTATTCCACATGCCTTTGAGCCGATCAACTCTGGGCCTTGTTCCAAATCATGTATTTTTTCCCACGGAATTCTATAGTCACACTTTTTAATTGCTTAGCTTGTGTCCTGTGTACCACACGCTCTACAAACCACAATCACACTCGAACAAACCGGATCGGTGGTCAGGTTGTACCTTGAAAGGAGGAGGCAATTAAAAGACTTCATGTATAGCCTCGCATGATGCTCACAGACCAGATCATGTATTGTGAGTCGGCTGCGCAAGCATCTGCGTCGACATCTACACGTGTGTCTGTTTGCAGTATATGCGATTATATGTTCTGTGTTTCGGAGGCCACTAAGTGAAAAACCCAGGCAGCCTCGACCAAAAGGGTTCGTTAAGGTAGTATGAGGCTCGAAAGTGAAAGACTTAAACTTTTGCTCCAATTTTCCTCGACGTATCTTTCAACCGCCCACTTTCAAAATCAAGAATAAAAATCGGGGGTCACCCTGCAAATTTTGGTACTAGAGAAACAAATTACCCCAGATTTAACGATGTTTGAATTTCAAAATGGCCGCCACCCCTGTGTTAACTTTACGGAGGAAACTAAAATTTTCGAGTTTCAATAACCTTAGACGCTTAAGTTTTTCCTATTCAAAGGGCTTCAAAATGAGCCCCACAAATGGTTGATCAGAAAAGAAGTGGAAAAGTTTTGAGAGTCAATATGTCTTTCCCCGAGGCGCATTCTACCTTAATCGCAAATTAGTTAAACAAAAATTGTACGCATGTGAAGGCCCGCGCTCAAACAAGAAGCGACTTTCGATAAAGCGACAGGCAGCCTGTATCTTACTTTCGGCGGACAATCACAGTAAAATGCATCCGTATTACACAACGTATCAACCGCTGTGAACATTGCCGCGAGAAAAACGGCACTCATAAAATGAAATGCCAGGTTTTGTTTCTAAAGCGTTTTCAGAGGGGGATTACGGTCCTGAAAGTAAAACCGCTAATTCAATCTTTTGTTTGGTTTGAGGTGTCTTGCCCTGACGCCCTCGAGCCGTTGGCAACTTGATAGTGACCAATGCATTTGTCAGCTGCCCCTGAATATTGCCGATCGTGTAAAGTGCGCTGACGTCACACTGGTCACGCTGGGTTTCTGTCAATGCAACTGTATCCAAATTGGAGAAAACAAATTCGCACTAAACGAACCATGAGCACATATAGGCATAAATGAGCAGCACTTCTGACCCACTTTAGTGTCCCTGGATTCAAGACGGTCGAACACGTGAATGGAGCTCACATGGACTTGTACCGAAAATGGGCGTGCTAACGATGATCTCTACTCGCCAGCTTTTAAAAGGACTTGGATATTTCACATTCTCGACTCACGACCTGCAGAAGACGTGCTATAAATATAATTCTTGTCAGACTGAAGTACCGTTTATAGTTGAGCCAACCTGACGACGATTTGTAGTAACATCTTCTAAAAGACTCGGTAAGCAACCAGACGTTGCAGGCAGGCGTTCAACACCTCGGAAGGACAGGTAATTGTACAGACAGATAGACTGTTTCGCATACATTTTTTAGACATCTGTCGCGTTTCGTGGCTGATTTTCCTCAACCTTGCCTGCGCCAAAAGCGACAAAACGGCAGGTTATGGCAGTCTTCTCCTTCAGAAGGTACGCGCGATAGCTGCGGCGTTTTTACCGTCAGGTTGTAATGGAAGGCAAAACTTATCGTGCTTGTCCTTTGTTTAAGATAAATTTCTCTACTGTTTTTCTTCTCGTCTAGATTGGTAAGTTTTGCATTTTTTTATTCGCCTGTCTCGACAAAAATCCACAAACAGAGAAGGGTCATTCAACTTCGTTTTTCAGCCTGTATTTACCCGCCAACCAATGTTTGCAAAACAGAGACACAGATTTATTTGAAGAAGCGACCAAAAGGTGTAACTGAAATAGGTTTTCAAAATCCAGCCATGGACGCTTCTTCGACAGAAAATTATACCGGTGCTAGACTGGCCCCCGTCGCTTTGCTTTTCCCTGCAGCAGTATACTGGCTGGCCGAGACACCGCGTTCACCCCGTAATCTAGGCAACAGCCTCCCACGCTAAGGAGACAGTCTGCTGAAGTTTATTCCTTCACTTTACTCTGTTTTTTGATATTAATATGCCCACCGACTTGGAGCAAGTATACAATGCTGCTTCATTTCGTCACTGCTTGTTTGTACTGACTTTGCAATTGTCTGTAAGTTTCGGGTACGCAATACCAAAGCCATTGGGAGGTTCTGGACTCGACTGTGACATAATTAGAATTTTCGAATATAGGCTACAGTATACGTAGATTATATGACTCTGGATTGATCATGATGTGCAGAGGAACATTTACAATACAGCGGCGTTGGCTAGCGATTAAGAATAGCTTGAAAAGCGAAGATGAATCCCCTTAAAACAAGAAGTCCATGTGTACCGACCCCCACATCTGAGCTCACCTTTCTGATCTGCACGATTTGATATCTAAACAGGAAAAATTCCATACGGTGTAAGGCTGCGTTCACAGATCACGGTTTTCAAGTCCCCCCCATTTATTATAAAGCCGCATATTTATTAGGGATACACGCAAAGAAGAAAAAATAAACATCTATTGGGGAGTTCAGCTCACAGATATTCGACACTGTATTCCTAAGGTAGGTACTTAAATTGATTCATTTTAAAACATGTAAGTGGACTTTCTGGATTTATCAGTCTAAGCCGACTTGAGTTAATCCAACTCTGGCCACAAAAGATTTTCAGCTCCGCCCTTATTGGCAGAGCAAAACTTTCAAGTCCCCCTCTGCTACCCCAGAATTTTTGACCACCTGAATTCCTCCAGGCCCCCCCCCCTCCACTCACCTTTTTTATGTGAACGCAGCCTAAGAAATGTAAAATTTATATGACAGGCGCCGTTGCTGTCGCCAGATCTCGTGAACTTTGCGTGACAAGAGCATCTTCCCTCCCGTTAGAGAGAAATGTGACTCATGTCGGATTTCACTGTATGCTTCGGATTACCGTAGGCGAGCATTCACAAGCCAGTGATTTGACATAATTTATACTTGAGTTGAACGACCTCAGCAGCCTGTCACGACTAGGCGCCTGCCGCATCCCCACACGTGGAATTAGTAGAAAGTCTACCCTACACCAACATGTAGATTTAATGTACAGCACACAGTCGCGTGTTTTCTAAAATTCCGCTCTGCCCCTACGCGCCCCATAGACGAGTGTACAATTCGTCTTCGGAGAGCGTAGGCGCTGAGCGGAATATTTAGAAAACAGGCGACTGTGGTAGAGCATGTACTTTCTACACTGCGATTCTCTTTCTCCCCTCACCGTTAGTGCACCTATCATTTGCATCTTTTAAACCTTTGAGCGCTGTAATTTTCTCCTGCCAAAATTTTAGTGCAAAATTTTACCAATTTTTATGATTTTTTTCTGTAATTGTTTTGATAATTTTAGACCAAATGGACATCTCAGTTCACAGGCTACAGTTTTCCCTCAAAATTTCGCCAAAACTCTGAGCGCTCAAAGGTTTCATAGCCCGGCCGGTCTGACCATACAACACGACAACTAACACGGAACAAAGCAAAAAGTAAACACGGTTACTGCACCTGCACATCAATACAGCCTCAGATCGGTCGCTCTTAGAGACACGGGCGCTTGCATTATGGTTAAACAATCGTGAAACTGCAGTTATATAATGGCTTTTTGGCGTTTTTTTGTTTTTGTTTTGGCTTTTTGTACTGTCGGACTACAAGATAATTTTCTGTCAAGCGAGCTGGATTAAACGAAAAACATTGCACTGATGTATCTCGTACAGCGACCAGTGCAGTCGGTATTCCAAAATTAAGTGATATTTATTGCAATCTTTGTCGGTTACCTTTCTGAGCTTTGATTTCTGCTTTGTGGTTCTTGTCATTTACATGTAATTACTGGTCCGAGTTGGATACATCAATGAGCATGCATTGGCGACAGACACATTTCCTCCCATGAAAGAAAGACCTCCACTCAGGCGATAACAAAGCAGGTATCAATTTTCGAAGCCCTCAGTAAAACTTTTCGCGCATGCTTGCCAGTTTACGAGTCTGAACGACAAATGTCTTGCCGAACGCATTTACAGACAGACAATCGGCCAACAGCTGTAAACTACGGCGCCTGTTTTTTTTATCGGCGATTTCATGGTCTGTCTGTCATGGTCAGTCTGGGGAGCGAATGTTTAGTGCCAGTGAACCTGTCCATCACCTAGCCCAATCGAGATCTTATAGCCCCCAAAAGAACAAAAACAAACAAAACTTAACAAGGAAAACAACATTGCTATTAGCAATCACTGCAACGATAACAGTCGACCGAGAGATCTGAAGAGACTTGGAGAATGTGAGATATATGAACTAAGTCCGTCGAATGCACACAGTTTTCTGAGCTTGCATAATGATAGGACGACATAACATTAGTGTCAAAATTGTCTCCACTTGCATTTTAACATAAATATTTCTCTCACCTTCGGCACCCTTTCGAATTCAATTCGCCGTTTAAGCACAAATAGAGCGTCTTCAGTGTTGACATGGGTCGTCCTGTACGGTAAATTGACAAAGAAAAATCAAATGTCGGTTGCCAATCGCACACCTCTCATCATAGTGAACGTACTTTCGTTATACGGCCACTAACTTCCTATCGCTTTTTTTCACTATTTCTCAATTTAACAAAGTCGTACTAAGACAGCTATGATTTTGCTCTTATTCCGATAGTTTCCACAGCCTCAAATTTATCCAAACAATTTTGTTGCAATTATCCAAAATGAGCACCTACAATTCTCAGTAGGTGAGTATGGCAACGAGGCGTGAGCTGTCGGAAGCAATCGTAGGAAAAACACAGCTACGAGACTTTAGGCTGATGTATTTTAGTCACGCGCTTACATATAGGGCTAAAGGTCATTGCGCAGTGATTGTTGAAACAATGGCCGCTATATTTGCGAACACAAGTAGATTTACATGTTGAAATTTTGAGTAGATTTTTAAACGATTCCTGTCGTTTTGCACGTTATAGCTTAGAATATTGAGAGTGTTTTACCTTGTCCTCGCATAAGCTTGAAAACTATCAATTTCATTAAAACAGCGAAGACGGCAACAGTGAAGGACCGTCGACGGCCACGGCACAACTTTTTAGGCGCAAAGTTTGTGGAGGGACTGTGGCTAAGTGAAAGACATGAGGTGGCCTTTCTCCTACCTGAAAATACGATTTGTTTTAAAGTAGAGATGTTGCGCAAGAAAGCACAGACCCTGGAGCGAGCAACAGACCTCCCGCACAGTCCTTAACTTGTTCTGTTATCGTAAGCCTTGGATTACACGTCTGTACAACATGACATCTCTGTGAATACCTGATTACAGGTGCCGCTTACCCGTAAGAAAATGTTATTCTTTGTCGCGTGCACGCTATCGGTGGCCTGCGCTCTACTCGGACCGGTGTCAAGCCCGCGTTTGAAATTCAAACTCTTTTCAGTTTGAGTTTGGCACAAGGACTTGATACTGCCCCCTAGCAGTATGGTGATGCCAAAACTCCCTCGCTCGACTGAAACATTCGATCGATCCGTCGCTAATCGCCCCCCCCCCCATGGAAGGATGTTTTTCATCAATTTGAACAGAGGCAATGGGGAGCTGTAGCTTGACAACAACTACAAGTTTTGATGACATTATTCCAGCAATTTTCCGCCGACGACCGACTATTTAACGTTTCTTTGCATTGTCATATGACAGTATGTACACGTTAAATATCTAAGGTTCCTTCCCTCTACCATGTTATTGATTATACTTTATGTGCAACGATTGATACATAAAATTGTCATTGATTTCAGAGATGACTTGATAAAGTGCAAATCATTTACGTAATATTGTTCATATTGACAATATCCTGCCGAACATCCTGTAAAGATTTACTACTCAACCTCAGAGGCTGCATAGCCTGTGAACGACGGTACATCCATCAAGCCTCCCATCCGCCCTTCCGCCCACAAGTCAATCAATTCACCCGTGCATACGTACGTACAGACAGACAGACAAACAGACAGACAGTCAGGCAGGCAGGCAGGCAGGCAGGCAGGCAGGCAGGCATGCATGCATGCATGCATGCATGCATGCATGCATGCATGCATACATACATACATACATACATACATACATACATACATACATCCCTAGTACGAATAGGAAGTTCAGAGTTTTGTCGTAGTGGTCTTTAATGATTACGGTTGTTATGAGGTGTGTCTCATTCTTCAAACTGCTTAAATGACGTCAAATGTTCCTTTGAATTTTTCTTGTTACCTTACCTTTGATGGACAATTAACAATTAAATAGGCTGGCAATCCATGGCCTTGCATATTTCATGGCTGTGCCTTCATCACCCGGGAAACCAAATAATCAATTTATCAAAGGAAACAAGCACTTAGGAAGTCATCTTTGGAGTCAATGAATATCAAGAGTGATCAATTGATTGATTGATTGAGTGAGTGACTGAGTGAGTGAAGATTGATTGATTGATTGATTGATTGATTGATTGATTGACTGATTGATTGATTGATTGAGTGAGTTATCGAATGAGTGAGTGAGTGAGTGAGAGAGTAAGAAAGTGAGCAAGCAATCAGATGAAAATTGGAATGTAGGCTTGTAGTAAGTAGGTATATTATCATTTGGTAGGTAAGTAAGTGAATCAGTAAGTGTATGAACATTTTTGGTAGGTAGTTACATGTAGCTTGGTATATAGTAGAAAGGTATGTGAATTAATAAATACCATCTGCTAAATATATTATACAGGAGCGCTTCCGCTATTAGTGAGTAGGTAAATTAATAACTAAATTAAAGGTATACAGTCGCTTGTAATCTAAATATGCCCATATATGGTCAAAGGGGCATTCCTTGGTATTCAAAATGCCCATGTGAGGGCGCTACTTTTAAAAAGCGGCCACCCGCTCAAAATCTGTGATTGGTTAGATTTTCCCTTTCCATGGTAACTGTGGCAAAATTGGAACAGGTGACAGTATACCTTTAATAAGGCCTGGTAATTCTGAAGAAAAATGTTAAATTTTTGAAGATTCTGAAAACAGATATGTTCCAAGTTTTCATAAACAATAATTAACAATAACAACATTACCACAGGTTGAATAGAATGTGAATGTATGAAACGAATGGGTCAGTGACTCACGGCAGGTCACCGGTAGCTTGGGCGATATTTAGTTTCGACGCATAGGTGCAGGCTTTGAAACACAAACGCAAACAAAAACCAGAAAACATGTCATGAATCTCTGGCAGTGTGTTTTATAGTATTTGGCGCTCATTTGGGAACAGCCGACTTTATGCCCGACGTCAGGTCACGAGACAGTGACTTCACGTGCACGTACATGTAGCATCGGATTGGACGGCCTTGGGATTTACATATATCAGACTCATCGTCGCTTCCCTTCGCGACTTACAATGGTGCATAATTCCGTTCAATATGGCACTCTCTAATATTAATGACTGCGTGGGTGTGGTTGAGCGCATCGCAACACCGGAGATATTATAGGTCAGACAAAATCCCTTATCTCGATATGCCCGAGGACCAATGTGACTTTTATTAAATGTCTCCATGGCAGAAAACATGATTTTTAGAGAGCAAAAAAGGGTAAAATAAGCGAATTTCGTTTTCAAATGAATGCTATAGGATCAGTTGAGCCTGTCGCGTTGTCGTGTGACATTTTATCATCTACCAAATAGTCTTCAGCATCTAACAAGCAGATTGCGAAAATTATGACTGGAGATATTTTATTTTACCTGTAAATATATATATATATATATATATATATATATACCTGTAAATATATATATATATATATATATATATATATATATATATATATATATATATATATATATATATATATATATATATATATATATATATATATATATATATATTTACAGGATAGGTCAAGCAGCACAAACTCTAGGACACAATGTTTTCACTACAAACTAAATTTTATTGTCCGATGTATCGTGGGCTTCATCCCACTTCATCGGGGTTATAAACTGAAATAAACGGAAAACAGAATATAAAAGCATGTAAAAGAAAATAATGGAAAGCTAAAATATTGAAACGAACTTGAAAAGCGAAACTCTAAAAAGTATTTTCAGTGGTAACTGGACAACGGACTCATCACGAGGATATAGACTACACAAAGAATTGTATATATATATATATATATATATATATATATATATATATATATATATATATATATATATATATATATATATTGTAAGATTTTGAAGAAAACTGAAATTTGAAACTCCGTCCTAAGCCTCTTCCAATTACACAGTTTCACACCCCTCCCCTGTCACGTGACTTTGGCCCCCCCCTCTCAACCGTATCCCACCCTGCCCGTCAAATACGCTTTTCCCCGCCTTGACCTTGGAGCAGAAGATTAAAATTTCCCACCCAAGTTCTAAGGAGTAAAGTGACCCTTCACCTTTCAACAGACGTGAGAAAGAACTACTGCCCGCCAACCAATTAAGAAATTGATGACAAACACAATTATCCGCCATGACAGCTCTGTAGCATCTCTTACCAATATGATACTCACGTGACAAATTTCGCAAGAGGCAAAGATCGCCTCTTGCGTGTCGCTTTACCTTCCTGAAATCGAGCCTTCTGTTCTCGTTTTCTTTGTCTGCAAATCCGCGCACTCGATACTTCTCACCTCAAACCAAGGACGCGTCCTTCTCGAATATCAGTATTATGAATCGGCGTTATCATTCTGGACTCCCTGTTTGCCTCAGGGAACTTGAAGAATGTAACTTCTGCCACGTTTTTGTCCATCGCCAGAAAGGGTACTAGCGTGATATTTGTTAAATGCTAGATGAAGGTTTTCTGTGTAAGGAGGTATACGTCGCTGTGAACGACCCTGTTAGTATCAGAAGTTGTTATTTCCCGCCATTCAATGATCGTTTGGCCATCCTCAGAAACGTTTGAAATATCACAAGGATGTTGCGATATTTGAGAATCTTGGGTGAAAAATTCAGGTACCAGTCTTCGTATTGTTGCCCTTTTTTCACGGAGATCTGTTTCAAGGAAAAATATTTCATTACAACCTTTTCGTGGCACTTTTGTGTGTGAATTGTGTTTTGTCTGTCATTTCCTGGTGTTGAGAGGCCAGGAGTCATTTCCTGTCGGGCGATCAATTTATGTGTCAATACATGTATGACATCGGTTGTACCCTAGCTCTTCTGACTACATCTTCTTCACGTCGTCGCTGTCAGTGACCAATCCCACGAACACCCTGTTATTGACCAGAAAACGACTAATTAGCCATATGGACCATAACATAGCAACCATGGTTTATGACGTCCCGGTGCCATGGACAGTCAGGCCTCCCTATTTCTAACACCTCACAATAATGTGTTTTACCCGCGCAGTGACTCAATCACGGCTCATTATCATTTTATTTCCTCCGACGCGGGGGTCACTCTACTGGTGTACACCACATTGGTACTGCTCTCAATTTTGAATGTGCGGGGTCTACCTCACTCGTCTATCAATATTTGTATCGCCTTTCTCCCTTTGTTAATTTTGCGACGAAAATTTCGAACGATGTTGACCATACAGAGGCTCTTTCCTCCTTCATTTGGATATGTTCAAAAATGTAACACACATGCCCATCTTAAATGATCTCATTTTTTAATGAAAATACTCATTACTTTCATAATCCATTAATCCAGTACATACATACATACATACATACATACATACATACATACATACATACATACATACATACATACATACATACATACAATTACAATAGACCAAATTTGTAAAAGTGCCCTGTCACGTGACCGTATTGTCGTCTGCAACTTTGCAACAATGGCAGGTGACTATATAGAACGTGATGTGCATCCGGGATGAGCGACGAGCCCCTCTCTAAAACAGATTTTCCAACATTTTCGAACATTCTAACAGCGTAGGACTTGAACAGCTCATCGTCGAAAAAGATTCACGTGCAACCAAGGATCGTTGCTAGGTATCCTCAGGATATTTTTTTAAAGAAAGTGGTACCATGTACAACTGTAAGCGCTATGGAAATATCGCCAAGTAAACTTGTCACAATGGATTGTTGCGGTGCAAAATATCACAACACATTAAAAACTAAAACATAATACAACATGAGCGTGTGGTGTGTTATAAAACACCTATAGTGTGGTCTTTATTCGGGCTATAGCTCTCGTCTATTACCCCTCGTGGCCGTGTGTTACCAGAAACACATCGCTATACCCCTCGGCCTACGGCCTCGGGGAAAAGCAATGTGTTTCTGGTAACACACGGCCCCTCGGGGTAATAGGCGGGCGCTATAGCCCTCATGCCCAGGCAATAGGTGTTTAATATTGCAACATTCAGCTGTAAGGCATCTAACACTTTTTAAATTTGAAAAATATGAAAATTCAATTATCCCAAATTAGTTCCAATCGTGTTACATATGAAATATTGGATACTGTGACATTGTATAATATGGGTATGCATTGAACTCTGTGTAAGTACAAGCTTATACCTAGAACCTTTGATACGAAATCTGTGACGACTTCAACCCAGTGCCAAGGTTTACCGATACTAGGACAGTCTGTACCGGTAGGTGGCAGATCGACGGGATCTCCTTCGAACTGCCGATGACGCATGCTCTCCCTGACAGCCAATAGAATGAATCAAGGAGACCCACGCGTGGTGCATGGTGGAGTCATATAAGTGAGCCCCAACGGATGAGATGCGTTGTATGTTTTGAAACGTTGCTAGGAGGGTTCTTTGTCATTTTGGCGGCATATCGTTTGCAGTTGGAATTCGCGGACACTCAAGTACACTTATGCAAACCCTGAGTCTAGTAGTCGAAGTAAGTTGGCAAATTTGTATAGTCTTTGTGTTTTATGCCAAATTCATCCCCTCCGTGTGTTCGGACATAACTTTTACATCATATGTGCGTATTTCGGCTTTACATGTGGTATTTTCTACTTAATCAAAATGTTGGTTTGTTTGTCGACGCCAAACTTAGGACTGCCTTTATCAACACAGCCATACGACCGCAAAATATGTTGCCTTCGTCACCAAAAAACAACCATCATTATCATCATCATCATCATCATCATCATCATCATCATCATTATCATCATTATCATCATCATCATCATCATCATCATCATCATCATCGTCGTCGTCGTCGTCGTCGTCGTCATCGTCGTCGTCGTCGTCGTCTTCATTTTTTGTGATATTCTAAAGACTTTCCCGTGTTCTGTTTTTAAGTTCAGTCATTTAGCCCATCGCCCTCACGTACCTGGCGTGAGATTGGCGGACAGAGCGTGGAGTATCGCATCTATCTACAGTCAGATACTGAGTACCTGAGAGTGGCGCAGACGACAGGCGTGTCAAACCAAAGGCCTAATTCTTCGCGGAATATTTGTCTCGACTCACGTTGAGCCGGGAAAATCCTTTAATGATTTCCAATCATTTGACTCAGTCGCAAATACCTTTCTGTTCAATGTCAAGCATTATCACCTATTTTCTCGATGCAGGGACTATAATTGAGCGCTTAAAAAGCTTTTTTCAGGTGCAATTTCAGCGTTTGCCACCAGCTTAACAATTATCGCATTTTGCTCTCATAAATTGAAATCTGTGAGGTCATTGCGCTAATTTGTCTTTTGGCTTGCATGGCCTTTGAAGTAATTGGCGGGGAAGTACAAAAAGCAGGGACCACGTACATTGCTTTTAATGACGATTTCTGCTCGAAGCGAAACTAGGCGGGAAACGTGGAAGTGGAGTAATATCGTTGGCACGACAGTAGTCTATACCCGGTACCCATGCACGCAGTCACGAAGACGAACAGCTAATATCTTCAATGTCATTATCTTCGATCCGTGTCGGAGAGAACCGACAGCAAATATTTGAAAGTGGGCGGCAAATGCACACTGCTTCAAATACTGTCTGGCTGGTAGCAAACACGGGGGGACTGGGGCGAAAACAAGATATTTACTGGGACTGTACCTAACGTCAACAAGTGTCACACTTTGAGCTTCGCACGATACACTCGAGCGCCACCAACGCTTTTACGTTGTAATATCCTAAGAGAAACCGTGGAGTTAAAATTTTCATTCGAACACGCTCGCTGTGACTTTGTAAGATTGCAACGGCTATAGCCATCGGCTGTTGAAATTTTATGCAGGTCTTTGTTTTTGCATTGCGTTGTTCTT
>LD345745.1:258208-285145 GCA_001465055.1 Ptychodera flava
AAGTGTAAATTTTCATAAAGATGTCAAAATAATATCCAGACTACAAGTCGACGTAGTGGTGCCCGATGGAACGCTAAACACAACCTTGTTTTCATTTCATAGTCAGGGGTTGTATTACTTGGGGGCCACACTATCAAATCAGGAAACAGAGAAAAAGCAATTTCTATGATGAGCAAGTTATAGATATACGCCATTATGAAGCCCGCTCTAATCTCCGTAATGTAAAATGTGTTCATATAACTGTGAGACACCGCACGGAATCTAGGGCAGACGACACATAAGTCGTAACTTTGAATATTTTAGCGACGACAGAAAATTTTCTCTTCCAATGATTGGCGGGACACTGCATTTCCCAGTAATAAAGCGGGAAAAAATGATTGAACGAAAAATGGAAGACTGCAAATACTAAGTAGACAATGTAAGCATCAGTTATGAAATATGGAGGGATTTATGTTAATGTTGTGCACGTGAGCATATTCCTACGGGCGACAACAGTCATCTGTCGCCATGACAACCCCGGTGTCACAGGGTACCGGTGTTAGGATGTCGTCGAGGTTTGTCTTGGGTCCGTCGATACTTCCTCGTCGACTCTACACGGTGCCGGCCGCCCTGTTACGGCAACGGTCATTCGTATCCGTACGTCGGTGGATAAGGTGAAGGAACGCACGGCTCGATCACGCTGGGGGCAACGAACGGCCACCAGGCCACGCTCCGTCAGCGGCAGATCGGCAGTTAGACGGACAGGCTGGGATAACTACAGGCACTGAATGAGGCAGCGGCCAAGTGAAAACATATTTCTCGGTCGTTGTAACAGTAGAAGCGGAAAGAAAACGAAGCTAATCTTCCCGTGTTATTCCCATGGTACTTGCCGGTCGACTGATACCGGAAACATTCAAACATATCTGACAGTGATCATATTTCTTCTGCGAAATCAATATCTGCAGTGGGACCACATCAAATTCCATTAACTCGGAAATGTTTTTCCCGTTTTCCTTTTTTTTTGTCGATAGTTTTATGTTATTATCTTTTAAGTGAGTTGTTTACTACAAGTCGAAGTGGACGGCGTTCTGTTTTCAACATTACTTCACTTTCAAACCAACGCAGGGCGATGCAGCCTGAGCGCAGATTACACAGCGCCCTCCTTTCCTGCAAGTAGAAAGGCGCCTGTTTTGTTCAATCTCACCTTTATCGCTGCTGTATGTATTTCAGTAACTCAGGACACGTTAAATTTTGTGAAGTTGCATGAAAACCCAATAATACCTACTGTATTTTAGCTGAAGAGTGCATATACAGATGAATACAGTCAATAATCCACTGCTTGTATTCAGCAATTAGCCTTTATTCATGTGGATTCGCGTGAATTCACGTGTATTATTTTATAATACACGTAACTCATTAGTGTGAATTTTGCTGTATTATTGCTTTTTGATGCAGTAAAAAAAACGGTCAGAGCGTAGAAAGAGCAGAGGGGTTTGGTGGCGTTCTCTATTTTTAAAATTTGGATTGACACTGGTCGACATGTCACGTCATTGCAACGAGCCCGGGCAACTCAGAGGTTAAAGTTCACAGTTCTGAACAAAACTTCAGGAAGTCCACACAGAAAGCGCCCGGTTGATTAGCACCGTCGAGTAAATTAATGCAGTATGCATCATGAACGTAGCATGTGAATTGTTCTTATAACGACGCCATGGCAAGGTACACCACTAAACCCGTTACTGAGCATCGAAGAGGCAATATCTAAGCAAATTCACCGTTTTCTCTCCCCGTGTGACATATTGTGTAGAGCGATTTGGGCTCTGCTACTCCAGACAGTCAGTACAAACTGCTTGATGTCCCATTGAATGGCGTCGTCTTTTAGGTGAGACACGACGACAGCGGACGTCGAGATGCCAACTATTTGGAGCGGCTGGCCCGAAAATATATCGACAGAGGGGCATCGCACTGGGAAAATCGTCTGACCTTGCAGATATTTTTAGACTCAATTTTGATTCGTTTAATGAAAAAAAGGCGTCGGTAGGCCCAGTCCCAGCCAAGCAAGTGTTTGAGTGCACTGTCATGAGTTGCAATAACACAAGTTGTTTTCTTCCTATTTTTTGCAGTTGTAACAGTAACACGTGAATCAACGATCCTCATCGTCCAGCCGAGTCATTCCTGTCCTAGTAGCAACACCGCAGGAACTACAACGGCTGCCCCAGGGAAGCTTTCATCGTTGCACACGGACTTTGTGAAAACGAGCGCAAAACAGACAACCAGTCCTACCTCGTGTCGACACAGAGGTCACAAGACGCCCGTCTCCACGCTCTAGTTGCCGGAAGATCATAACAAGTTAACGCACTCGTAAACAAGCCTTCCTCGATTGAATTCGGCGAATCAAAACCGTACCAGTTATAGAAGGCAGCAGCGTTTGCAAAAAAAAACTGTAAAGGCAATTACATCATCCCATTGTCACATTATCCTCAGCCTGACCTGTCTCAAAGGGCCCAGGGGGGCTACACTACGGTTGATCCGCTATCTATTGCCCGCCTACTACAGGGCCTTGCAAATTGCCACACACCCAGCTTATCCGATGGGCCGGTTTAGAGAAACCAACAACAACAACGGCAGTTGTGACATGACCAGTCCACCGAAGCCGCCAGCTTTGGCCAGCGGCAAGACCGCCGAGGTCAAGTTAGTGGTGTTTGGTCGAACAGCAGTTGGCAAATCAGGTAAGCTTTTTGTTTTAATGTTATAGCTTCTGGTTTCGTCAAGATAGAAAGAACGCCAGTTATTTTTAAAAGAGTATGGCTTGTGGAAGTTCCGACAGAGACCATTTTGCAGCGCGAAGAACGTTGTTGTCGCCCTCTTACCTCCCCCCAACATTTTCGAAGAATGAGCAAATCTGCCGTTAGTTTTCTTCGAGTCGTTGAGCAGGCCAACTCTCACGACTCGAGTAATCTTGAAGACTGGCTCGTATTTTTTGGAAATTTTGTATATCTTATCCGATACAGAAAGGGTGTTTGTTTACAAGCTTTATCTGTTGTCTGTTGTTGTTGTTGTTGTTGTTAATGATGATGATAATGTTGTTGTTGTTGTTGTTGTTGTTGTTGTTGTTGCCGTCGCTTCTCCGTGTTTTCAATCGCGTTCTTCTCGTGAAAGGGAGCCTATCAACAAGACTTGCCCTGGAGTCATCGCGGCGGAATCGATGTCGCAAAATCCCCCTTGCACAGGAAGCTGCACACGCGACTGTGCATTGTGGCCTTTTAGTGTTTAAACAAGGTCATTTGTATGTTTGAAAAAAAAAGTGGACACGAGGGATAAATCTCCCCCGCCCTCTGCGATCCCGGCACTTTCACGTAACGAATTATGGTTGAATGTATTAGTCTGTGAACATCTCAGTGCTTTGTATTTTTGAACCTACACTGAGAGTGGTCATTCACCTGATAGGAAGAAGTGCAGTTGACTTAATTCCGTCATTATATACTATCATCAAGCCTTTGAGGGCTTCGAGCACCGAATTCTTGGAAGTAGTGTTGAATTTAAAATATACTTGTTTGGCATTACAAACACATTTTGCTTATCGGTGCGTTAGCATCACATGGCATTAGATCAAAAGTTCACCTGATTTCCGAGTAGTCAGCCGTTCATCACCACATTTGGCTCCATTATGTGGAAGAGCGGCGCTTTGCTTCGCAGAATTTATCGTCTTTAAAACGTCGCAATAGCTCCATATAATTGCTAAGCTTTGGATAAAGATCGTTTTCTTTTTTTTTTGTCTGTGTACCGTCTGTAAACAGTTCGGGTTCGGTATCTTTTTATGTGGTATCGCGAAAATGGCAGATGTAAAAAAAATCCGCCATTCAAGTCGCAATAATGGATCTGTTTATTAACTGACTGTATTCAACCGTAGCGTGTTCACACCCTGTCTGTTAACTTCCCAGCAAAAAAAAAAGTGTTCAAAAACTATTCCAGACGATTTCACGACCTTCCAAATAGTCTGGTTCTCGTTACGTCAAATTACTAACCTTTTACGGTGGTTTAGGAGTAATATGATCGCTCTTTTTGGCTAAAAATTGCGCCACAGACGTGAAAATTACACGTCTCTGTACAGGGATATCCTATGTGAAAAAATGCACCTTGAAGTTTAATAGATCACAAACTTCGAAAGAGCGACGTAATTGAAAAACGTAAACTTACAAATAACAAAACAAACGCTCTCAACAACAGTCAATTCAAATTTCCGGATGTTTTTATTCATTTGCCTTGGCGCGAAGTTCTTGCACAATTTTGTTAAGTGTGTCGAGCAACAATGCTGCATATAGCGTTTGGACATTTTGTTCACAAAGCGATTACAATCCCTTGCGATCGACAGCCATGCAGAGGTATAAACGACAAGGGCGCCACGGAAAACGCGTTTCAGTCCGGTCGCCATGATTATCTCCGATCGATGAACGGTGTTACAAAATACATAAATAACTTGATCATTTTAAATATTTTGACATCACAGGAGCCTACGTTACCCACTTCCGTATTAAAACTGTATCAAAATATGAACAATACCACAAGCTAAGTGTGTCATACGGAACGCGGTAAACTGGCGACATCCCAACCGGAATTATTCACCCACTGGCCGGTGTTTTCAACGAGAATATTCATCTATTGGCCGAAACCAAAGGGGGCTGTTCACCCATTGGCTGGTATCAAAGCAGATTGGCTAGCATTAAAGCGGAAAGTTCGCCCATTGGCTGGTAGCAAAGCAGACTCTAAGCCCATCGGCTGCTATCAAACCAGGCTATCTGTCTCAGTGTTAGTAAAGATTATACCAAGAAATGTGGTCTCCGGGAAAAACATGCCAGTTTCCTGTTAACCTTTATATTGGTTCCTTTCCCGGAACAAGTCAACGGCTGGACAATTCACGGTGTCGTGGAACTCCATCAGCGAGCAAGGTCGTAGATGTCGTAACCCAGTGACCACATTTCTTGCGCGAAGAGGCATGGGAATCTCTTTTAAATTCCTCGCCGCGAGAAGATGTTTTAACAATTGAAGCCAGAAATGTTGTAAATTCTCTGTAGACGTCTGAGAGTCAGTGCCCTGCATTTACAAATCACTCCGATCAGACGGCAAAGAAAGACCATAATTTTCATTTTTTTGACGTTTAGCAGGCTAGAATGGCAAATTTTAGCGAACGTCTGTGAATATTTCAAACCGCGGTTTTTGCGTTTCGGATCAGGCCGGTGTTATCTTTGATAAATGACCAGCTGTCCTGGTTATCTGTTAACCATCACTTCCAGTGTCCCGTGATTCCCTGTCGGTTACAACCAAAACGGACCAATGCGAAACAGATGACATCTCTAGTCTTTTCCTCTGAAGGCGTTTAAAACTTTCCCAGTTTGATGTTTTGCAATGATATGCAGAAATCGAGTATCGAGTATTGTAGTTGTAAATGAAGCGTAATACATAAAGTATTCTTTGATCGTTCTGTCGCGAATGTTATAATATTACTATTACTTTGATTGCATTTGCCAATCGTTCGTTGAATGTACGGGGTGCAAAAGCCATGACCATGAACATCAGTTAATCATGTACAATCGTGACATGAATCGTATTCGCTGGAGCAAAGCCAAAGTGAAGTTTTAGGTAATACAGGAATTTCACACTAGAAATGCCTGAAAAGATGAAAAGATGCATAAGTTTAGATAGTTTCACGACCAAACAGAACTTTTCAGCTGTTATATCAGTGTTTAAAGTATTTGAAAGATCACTATATCAAACTCTTGCTGTGGCGAGAAGCCAACATTTTTGCCCACAACGCATTGCAATATGCAGTTTGACCCCTTAGCACGAGACACGAGTTACTTCAGTTAGCAAGAATCTGCCTGTTCTTCGTGGTGTACACAAAAGTAAGGCGCTTCCTGCAGCGACCATCGCTGCTGGTAGATCTGGTTTAGTTGTCAGGCGAACCTAAACAACGATGGATCTGGTAATTGCTCGCTCCAACGACCGTACTTGCTCTGCAATCCGAGTAATTTGTTTTATCCTGACCTGTGACCCACCGCTACTTAATCTATCGGGTTGCGCGAACGTCCTTGTCTTGGATTTTTCTTCGCCCGCAACTTTAAAAAAGGATTGGAAAAAATATGAGAAATGTGGGAAATAAAAGAAATGAGTGTTGAGGAGAAGGGAAAAAGAGAGTTATGGGAACAACCTGAGAGGGTGGGTCGACAGAATATTTGTTCCAAAAAACGACATCAGTTGCTGAGTATGTCGTCTGTCTCTTAGCCGAGTTGCATATTCCTGTGTATGCTAAGTCACATTTCTGAAACTACCCCACATCCTTCTACGTTTAAAAACTTGCAGAGTTATTGCATTCATACAGTAGGATATAACTTTTCAAGGCTTTAGGCAACGCGCGCGTTGGGGGCGAAAGTCCAGGAGCGTGCATCCGATAACAAAAGTTATGACTTGTAAATAAAGAAGATCAAACAGCAATTGAAATTTTGTTCAAGTTGCACATTTTCTAAATTTTAATTGAAATCAAATAAATGCTGCAAATAGTCTGAAATGTCACAGTCCTACAGTCATATCCAGGGCAAAGTGGATCCAAAAATACCGATCTGAGCAGCGATCAATAACCTCGCTATTTTTAGTGATTAAGTTATGGCATTTATTGCTATCACTGGCGTTTGCTCTATAAGTGTTGTAAGTGATTTGTCATGGCGGTAATGTTGGAAAATCAATCACGTTACTGAGATTGAAAGACCACTTGCAGACAACGTCTGCGTGGATCGTTTGTCGACACTCGGCGATCTGGCACCCTGAAATTAGTTTGAGGTCAAAGGCCGAGCAACAGCTCCCAGTGAAGCTCGGAACCGTCGGGAAAAGTCATCAAAATCCAGCTCTTTTTGTCCAGCGCTTTCTTTCCTATACCTTGGGATTCTTAACTTCATATCCGGCCCCCAGCAAAAATTACCGACCGGTGCGACAGAACACATTTTCTTTCATAAAACAGCTGCAAAGATGATAGGAGTAATCCGTAGCGTTTGTCAGGCATGCCAAGGTATTTTGAAAACGCGTTTATTGCTACAAACGGTGGCCCGGGGGAAAACCGTCCGTTGTGACTAACAAGTCAAGATATTTGTCTAAAATTGTGTTTGAAGTTTGTTTTTGCATGGCAAAGACTCGAAAATTTATTTATTTATTTATTTATTTTAGCTATGAATAATTTTGGGAAAGTAGTTTCATTGAACCATGGAAGTGCGTCGGTGAGTTCGTCCTTGCCCGCGAATACCGCTCTCAGACGACAAGCTCATTGACGACAAGAAATACGGGGTATTTCAGTCGTGAGGAGATAGTGAGAAACTGGGAATCGCTGACATGGGGAAATCAGGGTAGAGGCATTCGGAGGACATGATAAAGTGAACATGGAACGCAGGAATTACTGATAAAGTCAAAACAGGGCCTTGAATTACGATGTGTTTGATGGTATCACAGCTGTAAGGCTATGAAGGCTAGCTGGAGTACATGTATATTGAGTGGCCGCTCGTGAGAGTTTGGCATCGCACTTCCCAGTGTGTAAAACAAGATTTATGTTCAAGGTTGACTGAACAGAGACAACTCATTTTGTCGAACAGCAGAGAGATCTAAACACTGAGACACAAGGACGCGTCAGCGTTGTCGGTCGTCGAAGCAATAGGGTAACATCGCTTGATCGTGATTCGCGCCAAAATTTGGTAACAACTTTCCCGCTTTCACCGCATGTTATCTTTGTCATGCTCAATATGCACATTGTTGAGGACTCTGAAATATGCTGTGCTGGGAGGATGTAATGTCAGTAAAGCATCAAATGTGACATGTTGATCAGAGAGAAAGTCATACCGAGAGAAAAGTCATGACTGTTTACACCGGACAGGGCCAAAAGAGACATTTTTCATTTGCGCGCTTCCGTTGTCGTTCGTAAAAAGTGGCCGCCAAAATATCTATATCTCAGTAGAAAGATATTTTCAACGGGGGCGCCATTGAAACCACTCAATTTACAAGCTGGTCAGGCTGTCTCGACATTCTCATAAATCAAAGAAACTCTACAATACTGCAACACGAGCTAGAGTTCGTATAGACTATGTTAGTATCGTAGAAGGCAAATGTACAGCGAGTGACCGATAGTTGTTGATCAAAAAGGGCACTGTGTCTTCAATGAAGCCCAGTCCCAAACGTCTCTCTATTACCGCGTACCCTGTTCGCCATCACCGGACATATCATCGACCCTTCAACGTGTGTGGATAATCCGTTGGTCTGTTTGTCTGTTCGTCCCATTGTCTTGTCGGTAATTGAATTTTTCAGTTCACTGCTCCGGTTGCAAAGAGGAGAAAATTGGCATGCCGCCTGTTTCTGTCATCACCCTTGCGGTACAATTTAAGCCTGCGGGCAGAGAAAACTGTCTTTTCACAAAAAATTATATTAATTAAGTATATACTAAATAGAATCCCGCGCACAAAAGAAAGATACTGTTATTTTCAGCAAATTTCTGAAACAATCATTAATGGCTGCGAGCCTTCTTGTTTGTCATATAAATTTACATGAGGTGTTTGCTGTAACTAATAAGAACAGTAATGATACAGTTTAACTTTCTGAACTAGAACTAAAAGTTTTAGGGAGTCCGAAACGGCGGTGTTTATTGTATGTTTATGTTTGCAATATGTCTGCATTCATATGTACATGTAAGTCCACTTTCGGCCTCAAAACCACAAGGGGGTCCTAGATGAACCGATTTGCCGATGAAAATCCTTAATGTCTCTTGTTTTTTTGATATTTACAGCAACCGTTGTTCGGTTTCTTACGAGACGCTTTATCTGGGAGTACGATCCAACGTTGGGTAAGTAACATATTTATTGTGTCTGGGGCACTGCACGTGAAATAACGTCAATACCTGTTCTTTGAAAAAAAACGCCTTTACATCCGCGTAGTCGTCGATGTTGAAGTTTATAGGTGACGTCGAAATATCGCGATATCGATGTCTTGGTCTACAGCACTCCGTATATTTGAGTGAGAGTAGATGTGTTGTCGATCACTTCTCTTCTTTGTCAACAGTTAGTTTTGGAAAAACTCGTGCTAGATAATGAATAACCTCATGCAGTGAGGTTAGACGCTGGACATTAGCCTCCCCCCTGAGAGACGTCTCTCAAGGGACCAATCGTGTCCGATGGCTACAGTGATACGTCCCACCCAATGCACCCACAATGATGCCACAGTAGGGTGTTGATCACAGGATCGACATGAGGTCAGGTTAGGGGCACCTGCTATTCACAGCGCCGGAGGTGCAATCTTTTCATTCAGCTGGCGACGTTCGCAAATTGGTCAGGAAGCAATCAATAAAGAAAAAGTGAATGGGCCGCGTGACATTTCGAAGTGTTATTTGCCAAGCAGTAACCTGATATCATAATTCTACGGTGTCTTGCGAAGTATGATCAATCTCCTCTCAACTTCGTTACAATCCTCGGGTTTGTCGGCAAGCGGTCATGCCTGGAGCTTTCGCAAATGATTGTCCGCTCGTGATTTTTTGACGGCAAACCTAAAGTTTGTCGTTTGTTTTAAGCTGAACACATGATTCTGTAGGGCAAATTGGTGTCAATACATGTTGTCGACAGTTTCAAAGTGGTTTTTAGCCTTTATTAGCTGTTAACAGACGATAAAAGGGTGAGACGCTTCGAAGTTCTTGTCACATTTTATATCGGTGTAGTGAAAGCTTCGGGCGTAGCTGAATGAACAGAATGGTGCCAACGGAAAGTGGACTCATATTGAGTTTTTTGACGGAACGTAAGATGTCATAAATTGCGTGTATATCAATACTACATGCCAGTGCAAATCTGTTTTCTAAAATATTATTTCGTGTTTGCCTTCGTCCGGAAATAATCTCAGTGCATTTGCAAAACACCACAAATGATATCCATTTTCATATCTCAAGAATGCACGCATATGTTCGAAACCAAGGTTGCCTGCTGGTCGAAAATATTTCCCGATCGCGCTATCGTTTTGTAATGGTGATACACAGTGTGCCCAAAGCCACTTAAGGTAGATCGCGCCTCGGGGACAGATATTCGTGCTCTCAAACTTTTTCAATTCTTTTCTGATCTACCTCTTGTTGGGATTCATTTTAAAGGCTATTGGTGTAAGAATAAATTTCTCCGCCTTAGTTTTTTTTGAAAATCCAAAATGTTATTCTTCTCCATGACACAGAGGGATGGCGGCCATTTTGAATTTCAATTATCGGTAAATCTTGGGTAATTTGTTTCTCTTGGACCAAAATTTGCACCTTGATCCCTATTTTTATTCTTAATTTGAAAAAGAATGGTTGAAAGATTCCTTGAGGAAAGCTTGAGCAAAATTTTAAATCTTTCACTTTCGAGGCGCCTAGTACCTCAAGTGGATTTTTTACGATGAAATATGATGATAGTATTTCATGGACGTGTCTATGCTCGCCAGGTTATATATTGACGACTTATTGATATATGACATACCTCACAGTATAGCATACACGATGACTCGAACTATTTCATGTCACTTTACTTGAAACCGGGGCATCGACCTTTGCAGGAACTACTAACCGCATTACCAGATGAACGTAACAAACAAGATACGTGTCCTCTCCTACTTGAAAACACGTTTACTGTTTCCAGGCTTTGTGTAAACTGATTAGTCTTTCCAAATCATGTACTCATGGGATCCGGTGGAAATAACTGTTTTGTTACTCCTTTCATTGCAGAGTTTACATACAGACATCAGGCTGTTATTGACGACGAACAAGTTTCCATGGAAATCCTAGACACAGCCGGCCAGGTGAGCAATTTTCCACGCCGTGTGTGGGCGTCACAGCATTTCAAATAAATGTTGATTCGTCAACTTGTTTTGAGCGAGACATAGCAGCGACGGACCCACGTCTGTGGATTATTGCAAATTTCAGTAGATGTTGTCGAATGGTGGCGCTATAATAAGTTCAAAGAACGTCTACGACACCATTGCCCTGTGCGGACAATTATCAAATAATCACTTTCCGGCAAATTTTCGCTCATTGGCTACCGGTTTAATTTAAATTCAGAGTCGAATGCACTATCGTTTTAAAATAAAGTTCGCCACCGGTTGAAAATGTAAAATATTGTTTGATATTTCATATTTATAGTGTCAGAACCATGTTTGATAAGTGGTGTTGCCAAATATAGTTCCAGCATGCTTTTCCACCCTGAATTTCCGAATTAAAGCTATCTCTGCGATGATCTGTCACCCAAGACTCCATTTCAGCATTTTTGTTTTACGTTTTGTCCACACAGGAGAATAATATTCACCGTGAGGGTCACGTGAGATGGGGTGACGGATTTCTGGTTGTGTACAGCATAACCGACAGACAGAGTTTTGAAGACATCGTTCACATGAAGCATTACCTTGACGACCTGAAGAAAGCCAGGAACGTTTCCATGGTGATTCTTGCCAATAAAGCGGACTTAGAGCACGAGCGGGTCGTCAGCACGGAGGAAGGCGAAAAACTTGCCACAGAACTTGCCTGTGCTTTCTACGAGGGCTCCGCCTGCGACGGGGGCGATATACCAAAGGAGGCTTTCCATGAACTGTACAGGGAGGTGCGCAGGCGCAGAGCCCTTGAAGGGAAACAAAGACGGAGAAGCTCGTCGCAACAAGTGAAACAAGTCATCAATAAAATGCTGAATAAGATCAACAGCAACCACAAAATGTAATCTGCCGAGGAAATGAACTCTTGACCTCTAATGCAGCTCCGTCAATGTGAAACAGGATGCTCTCACCGCGACTGTTTCTCAGGACCGTTATTTTCTGCAAATTCAGAAGTACGCCCTCTTCCGCCAGACTTCTGAATTTGCAGTTTCGAGTGTGACCTGCTGCCGAAGCAGTATTTACGAAAATGTTGACGACGCGATGTGCTGTAGTACCGTGGACACTGATCGCAGTACAGATTTTGCAGATTACAGAGACAGTGGAAGTGCAAAAATGCCTGAAAACAAAAAAATATCAACCGTTGAATGTACAATCTCCTTTCACTTCTCAACTTTTTCAGCATTTTAATCGCGGCCTTGTCAGTCAATAACAACTAAGTGACTAAAGCAATGACTCTGGCGAAACTTGCGCTTGTATCAGGTTAGCGACACTTGGTTTTGACGTTAGAACATTAAAAACTACCTGCACTCCTTCACCACCCAACGTCGATTTCGAGACATCCAGAGTTTTAGCATTCAGAAAGATTAGTCTGAAACATCCTCGTGGTTTCAATGTTTCCTAGATTAAAATTGGCACAGAATCAATTAAGATTTGGTAAAAATTGGGTAAGAATGATTTTGCTCAGGAACTCCTAAATTACATCACGGTCCCTTGGACCATAGACCCTCGAGAGTCTATGCTTGGACCGTGGCAACAACATGGAAGCCATAATACTACAGTAGTGTTTGTTTGTTTGTTGTTTGTTGACACCAATACATTATCCAGGCAAGACTGACGAATACTAGGGCCATATGGGCTGTTATACAATCAAACATTACCTCTGCTGATATGTTTGTCTTTCTTCACCATCAAAGTCACCCACAGACAAGATGTTAATAGGAGCACAGGATCCAGTGTTTTTTTGATGCGCCCTCTCTGTTCCAAGATTTTCCCGCCAGTGATTTTATGTAAGAGCCCAAAACAATGAATTTTCAATGTGTGACAGTTGTGTATTCGTCTGAGTGCTTCGTTATGAACTTTCGGCGCCAATCTGTATTGTGTAGGGTACAAGATTGCAACAAGTTGATGTGTTAAATATCCAAATTCCGTTTTGTTGTGTCACGTGATCTCCCAATCCTCATGAAATCTGTCAACATGTATTGTGGAGGCGTTTTCGCTAACAATAATTACACGGAAAGTCGCTGCCAGCATAGCGAGTTCCGTTAACCAGACATTGTTTATCTGCAGTTTCTTGAACTTCAATAAGGTCAACGACAAATTATTTATTTATGACTTTGTGAAGTATGGGACAAAAAGTCTGCAAAAAAAGCTTTTATATCCGAACGCTCTATGTACCTATGAATTTTATGTTTATCGTAGGAAAAAGCCAAGAGCTCTTGAAATATTTGTAATGTACATAATGTAACACGCGATAATGTCCTTTTCGGCCAAAGAAATGAGTTTCAAAGTTCTTTATAAGAGTCGATCGCTCTTCAAACTCAACGTAAAATGGCACAGTTCAGGCCAACATCGCCGAAATGTATTTATTCCTTTGGGTTTTGATGTCATATCCGTTCGCTGATTTTCTATAAAAAGTAATAAAGCGTGTACGCAAGCAATATACTCATTTCCTTGTTTGTTACTAAACACACTGATCGTACACACACACACGCACACACACAGATTGATAGATGGATAGATAGATATTAGTACATACATTTATTAATAACATAGATATTGAGTAAAATGTTACAGTGTGTTGTGATTCAAGTCAGTTAAATGTCATGGCAAAGACAAATATAGACAGACTGGAAACGCGGCATGCCTTTTGTTCCATGGTCGTCTCGGTAGACTATTGGCTTTTCATATTAAAATGAGCTTCAAAGGTGTTAAACTTTTTTGAGGCTTTGTTTGTGGTTGATAATTGCACGAGATTATGCGAAAAATACGACGAGATGGCATCGTACTGCCAGTCGCGTAGCAACCATAGTTACTTTGTGAGCTCTCAGGCCAGAAACACTACTTCACGCCAATCAAAACATAACACGCCAGCAGTTTCATAAACATGTCCTTCCTTGAGGCGCGTGTAAAAGACGGTATGACTGACCGTAAATCATTGAGTAAAACCAGACATCGATAAAAGACTTTCAAATTTGGTTCAAACACACTCATTATATATTCATAAAAATATGAGAGGAATTTTTAAAACGGTAAAACTCACATTCCTGAAGCTCAAAACACTCCCGTTTTCGCCAGCACGTCAATTCCGCTCAACATCACAAGACAACAGCAACACAAACTTTGCCGAACATACTTTCGCTTAACAATCGGCGAAAATCCGAAAATTACCGAAGGATGCATGCTTGGCACTCTTCGGAAAAGAGAGGCGAGAGCAACCTAAGGCGAGGCGAACATGGATGGGTTACGTAACCGCTTCACGCCTTAAACAATACCCGTTACGAGTCTGTCTATGTTTGTCTGTGTTCATGGTAAGATACCCTTTAGAGTATCAAGCATACTTTATTTACAGTAATAAGCTAAAAATGCCAAATATATTGCAAATGACGTCATCAAAGACAGAAGCCTACAAGATACAAACATCTGAACAGAATAATGCCCCACAACTGAAAATGTGAGTACGAGGTACCAAGAGCAAAAACTGAGCGTCGCTCTTGTCAGATTGGACTTAGTTCAAGTCTGTGATTTGTGAATGTTTGAGTGGGGTGAACGCAATAATTTGTGTTCTACTTTCATGTGAAACGCGTGAGTGGGGTGAACGCTATACAAGGTAGTTTCTCCCAGAAATTTCTCCCGACAGAAACTAACTCACTGCTGCACAGACTGAAGGGTAACGCGTTCAAATAATCTCAACGAAAATCTGGCCTTATACCTGGTTTTCCTAAATTCCAAATAGATTTCTATGAAATAGGAGAGACACAAGGGAAACTATTACTAAAGTTTTTTAATATAAATTCACCGATTTGAACCATGTCTATTATCAGATCAAACACCGGTTATTTAGCTGTATAACAGCTGAAAATATTGCAATAACGCAATATTAGGTATGGCAAAAATGTATACACTGCACCAGACTGCCATACTCTAAACTGCTTTACAAAACAATGTAATGCAGTTTGATATGATATAATCCAATATGATAAGCTACAATACAATACAATACAGAACGAATACAATACAATACAAAACGAATACAATACAATACAATACAATACAATACAATACAATACAATACAATACAATACAATACAATACAATACAATACAATACAATACAATACAATACAATACATTACGATACAATACATTACAATACAATACAATACAATACAATACAATACAATACAATACAATACAATACAATACAATACAATACAGCACAGCAGTGTGGAAAAAAATAACATGCATTCTTATACGTCCATTATTAACAAGAATTTTGCGTGCGCACTGCGTCTGGTGACACGCTGCAACAACGTCCCCGCGTGTCCTTTGCAGTATTTTCGTAATAACCTCATGATATAATTTAATAGATGATAAAATGCAATGATGGCATGCTACACACAATTCAACATTAGATTAGGCTAGAATAGACTAGGCTACTCTGCACTAGGCTCGACCAGACTGCAGGACAAGACATGACTTTACATGACGTGACACTACCTTACACACAATGCTTGGGATACATGACGACGTGGTGTAGTGCAATGCAATACAATATGAGACTATGGTCAGCCTTTAATGTTTGGCATGTCTACAGAATCAAGTGCTGTTCACAGTTTTAAAAAAGCCATACTCATAAACCATTAACTCGTCAAAAATAGCCAAGGAACTTACATAGTGACAAATAGAAAAGGTATGACACCGTCCTTGTCGAATGAGTAAATGTCAAACACAAACATGAATATACTTAGAAGCCTCAAGCAATAGATATGTACATGATAATCAGATGATTTTTAAAAACTTCAAATTCAAATTGGCAATCTATCTGACGTGTGATTCCTGATAAGAAGACGTTTGACCATAATGGAAAAACATTCTGAAATACATATATGCCAATTTAATAGTAATCTGAGTACATATCGCATACGTTGTCCCTACAAACATATTAAAGAAATTTCCCTCCTCTTAAGGTAGAACGCACCTCGGGGACAGACATTCGGACTCTCAAACTTTTACAGTTCTCTTCTGATATACCACATGTGGGGGTTCATTTTAAAGCTCTTGGTGAAAGAAAACTTTTCACCGGCTTAGTTTTTCGAAATTTGAAAATTTTTATTTTTCGCCATAGAGTTAACACAGGGATGGCGGCCATTTTGAATTCCTAATATCGGTAAATCTTGGGTAATTTGTTTCTCTAGTACCAAAATTTGCACGGTGACCCCCTATTTTTATTCTTGATTTTGAAAGAGAATGATTGAAAGATTCCTTGAGGAAAGTTAGAGCAAAAGTTTAAGTCTTTCACTTTCGAGGTGCATATTACCTTAATAAAACCATGAAAATCATATCCACATCTTCAAGATGCCATTCCTTTCCGGATAACCTTCAAAGCATTTTACATATCACAAGTGAATACATTTCATTCAGTAACATTTTGGCTCTTAGCTCAAGGAATGTAGCCCACGAATAGCTGGTGGACGGACAGACAGACAGACTGACACACATACAGACTAACATAGTGATGGCAGAGGCTCTCAAGTGTGTCTTAGCACATGGAGAATGACACAAAATTCATCACAATGATTGGTAGATGTATGAAAGAGCCAAATTTAATAATAAGATAGTCATGACAAGTACACAGGCACTCAGGAGACTCCACACAGTGTGTCGATACTCCACACAGTACCTCCACACGGTGAGGGGAGGGACTGTTGTTACATCAATTTGTCCCCATGCCACTTCTGTAATAATGTTAAGACGGTCACCAGGTAGTATATAGTTTATGTGTTCACAAATATGTTATACTTTTCAGGCACACAGCTAAACTTTTCTGAGTTTTCGTCAACAGTAGATATCATTGATTGAAATACATGAGACTGGCCCGGTGTTTACATTTTGCCAATGCACCAAATGCTTGGAAAGACTTAAAAATACAACCAGCAACTCAGAAACCCTACAGAGCAAAGTCAACATTGTTTTTGTTCTGTGTTTCTGTACATCTTGCACAACCACGTTTTAAACAACTGACAAAACCAACTGCATCAGGGTAATGGAATTGAGACCAAATTGAGCATTGTCACTGTGGTTAAAATGGCCTTATCCTTTCCAGTCTTGACGCAGCTAGGCTCCTCTAAATGAGATGCATTGTTAATCGTGTGCACAAAGACATTGGTATTGACCATGGGTGTAAAGGTATACAAAGGCCAGATGGCAGGAAATTTACAACATGCGAACTCTTTGCGACCTTGATACTGCTTAACATTGATAAAATTATGGAATGCATTTGATTGGAGACCAAACCTGTTAAAGTCATCAACAGATTTTTAATAGTAAATTTGTACTGCATTTTGACACCAAACACAATTGACAATATAAATGCTTATCAAACTACCATGTTATGTACTAAAAATTCATATACGAATAAATTCAACTATAAGACGAATGTCCAATGTATTTAATTATTTTGTTCATTTAACCTGTTCACCCCCAATTCCCTGTAAACAGGTCCATAATCACCATTGGTAACAATGGGTTTGGGCCAAACCATGGTGGTGAAATAAGGGTTAAACCTTATCAGAATAAGTTACATACTACCCCACAAAACTTCTTTATGCCAAATGTCAAACCCGCATTGAAAGGGGTTCTTGTAGAGAGATTTTGTTTACCAAAAGTGACAAAGAACCCGGTATGAACTGCAAATGCTCCCGTGTTTCAGTATATGTTGCAGTTATCTGTAAACTGAAACGTTTGGCACAAGTTTGCAACTTCATTGACAATTTTGGACAGACCCACCACAGAAAAGATGGTCCATGCATTTGTCACTTCTCAGCTGGATTACTGCAACAGTCTTTTGTATGGTGTTGGGAAATTTCAGCTCGGACGCCTTCAATCACTTCAGAATGCCGCAGCTCGCCTTGTCTCGCGTACTCGAAAATTTGACAATATCACACCTGTATTCATTGATCTACACTGGCTGCCAGTTGAAGCTAGAATAAAATTCAAAATCTTGTTGACGACCTTTAAAATAGTTCATCGTGTTGCTCCACTTTATCTCATGGATCTGATCGAGATATACACCCCTACCAGAGATCTCAGATCGAGTGATTCGTTACGCTTAGTGCCACCGCGTGGAATGTTCAACAAGGCATATGGGCAGAGAGCATTCTCTGTCTGCGCACCTTCTCTATGGAACTCATTGTCTCCTGATATCCGTAATGCCAGCTCCGTTGACTGTTTTAAGCGCGTTTTAAAGATTCACCTTTTTGTAAAGCACTATTGCTAATGATTTGGAAGGTCACCATTTTACCGTATTTTCATCATTTTTAACCATTTACGTTTTTAGCCTAATTTGATTGTTTTTACATTTTAGTTTGTCATGCTTTGTTGGTATTTTATCAATTTTAAATGTGTAAAGCGCACTGTGACGTATGTGTAGTGCGCTTTAAAGAAATAACTATTATTATATTATTATTTTACGATCGACACCACGAACAATGTCCAGCATAGATTAATTTCGAAAATCATTAAGTATGCAGATATCTAATGAGTGAAATGAAATTCCTGTGACTGTTTTCACTTTACATAGAAAGTGTAGCTACCTTGGGTCAACTTTTTCAAGCTTTATATGCCAAAATGCTAAAGCTATTTGAATATGCAAATTATAAATTAGCTGTCTCTGAGCTAATCGACCCCGATATATCTCCCTAATTGGGAATGTTCGTTAAATGTATGCAAAAAAGTAATAACCTGACCTCAAGGTGCCAAATGATCATCATCAATGTTATTTCACAGTATCTTCAATGTAAAGAGAAAGTTTTATCAACTTTGATCAGATCAATCTAGATATATCCCTTATAAGGGTCATTTGTAAGATATGCAAATTAGTAATTAGCTGAAGCAAAAATGCTAAATAGATTACCAACGAGATTATATCATTGACAAAAGAAGAAAAGCCGTCCACAAAAATCCTGACCTTATTTTCAGTGAAGATTTTGTTGATTAAAACAGGGAAAATTGCCCAAAAATTACAATGTGAAAATTTCACCAATATTTGTACAAACCTGACTAAGGTTACTACGAGAACAATGTGTCACAAGTTTCAAAGCAATCGAACAAGCAGCTTAAGAGAAGTTTTTTGAGCAAAACTGGGAAAAATTGCCTCCAAAAACAAACATGCGAATTCCACCAGAATTTAATCTAATTAAGGTTACATGAAGCAACCTGCGTACCACGTTTAACCTACTTATGTATGCTCTCTTTGGTATGAATACATATACCCAGGGTGAGCTAATAACATAAACGAAACAAAATGGTATCGCGAAAAATTCAAGTTCATATCCTCGTACCAAGTTTGACACGAATAGATCAATTCATATGTCCTTGTTACACCTGGAGATATGAAACAAAATTGCAGAACAGCTCACAGCTCACAGCAGTATAGATTGTACCATGAACAAATCAACTTGCATATGTATGGCATATATTAGGCAATGTCCTTGTACCAACTTCGATACAAGTCCTATTCTACGTACCTGACATACACAATGCCCGCCTATTAAATGGAGCCCAGATTTCTAAAAGGAAGAAGAAAGTGGTGAAACACATTATTTTCATTTGACTCTTGTTTTGCAGAACGATTGTCTCACTGCGTTTAATTAAGGTAGAACGCGCCTTGAGGTATAAGTCGGGTTTTCAAATTTTATTAATTCTAATCTGATCTACCTCTTGGGGGCTCATTTTAAAGCTTTAGGTGTTAGAAAAGTTTTCACCGTCTTAGTTTTTTTCGAATTTCTTTTTTCCATAGAATTAACACAGGAGGGGCTGACATTTCGAATTTCAAACATCTGGAAATCTTAGTTAATTTGTCTCATGCCAAATCTTGCACGGTGACCCCGAACTTTTTATTCTTGATTTGGTGAAAGAATAATGCTTGGTTTTATTTAGGGAAGTTTGAGCAAAATTTAAGTCTTTCACTTTCGAGGCACATACTACCTTAAGATGGGTTGGACTGTGTATTAGTTGCGCATAGACACTTTTTGAACAACGACTCCAAGATAAAACCAAAGAATATGAACGTTCCCTGGAGAGCATTGACTGTGTTGAAAACAACACTGAGGACTTCATTTTCAACGAAAACTTCTGCAAGAGCAAGGATCCAAGTACACCCAGCAACGGTGAATATTTTCCCACACATTCTAAAATGACGCCTCCATCCATACCGTGGTCTCAGATTCTTCTTAGTTGTCGAGGAACTATTGATGTAGTACACGGTCAATATCAAACAAACAATATTAAACACAATGATCCAAATAACAGGGCCAATAAAGAATACCAATAATGCCGATCGTTTCCTAATCCAGCAGACACCGTCCTCGCCATATCCAATGGGAAAGTTACCCACTTCGGTGAGATCCAGAAAAATGCAAATAGCCACAATTAGGGCGGGTATAAACCAACCACAAAGAGCGTAACAGACAAGGCGTTTTGTACTGTTGGCAACAAAGAGAGTTTTGTTTATTGATCGAAATGTTCGACAGATGTCGAAGCAAACGATCGCCATCCAGACGAAATTGGCCAACCACGAGTAGTGTAACAAAACTGCCAATGGGAAACAAATTACTGGCAGTTCGTTTAAACCCATGCTCGCCAAAAACATGACCTGTGCACAAAGCATGGAAATCACCATATTTACCATCAATTTACCGGGAAATGTGTGCATAGAAGCACGTCTGCAATACACGAATACATACCCTATCAGGCAACATATCGACAATGAACTACATGACATTGTTAGCCAAGTTAGATAGCTGGTATTCGAGTCAAGTAGGTGCCAGCAAACAAATGCCGATCCTTCTGCGATTATTTCGAATATTCGAGTCCTGAACGTAGTCCCTTTGACTTCAAACACTATTGTGTCTCCAACTACATCGAATTCGGTCTTGTTTAACACTAACACGTCAGCAAACTTCGGACATTTTAGATGGAACGGAGTCTCATCTCCAACAGTTACCGTTGCATTAGTATCTTGGGTTTTAGTGAGTGACACTGTTACAGTTGACTGAATACAGCTTTGTGAGTTGGGGTCAAACAACTCGTCCTCTGCACACAAAAAGTCGTGCGTGAAGTCCATTGCATCGACGAAACCAAAAGCACTTCGCAAGCCTAATCTTGCATAACCATTGAAATTAAACTTGAAGAAAAAGCTGATCACATAAACATGTCTATTTGATGAAAAATATTCCGCTAACAATCCGCACTTCGCTATCCCGCTTGCGATACTTTTCCCGTTGCATATCGCACAGTCAGTATTCCTATATGAGGCGCTAGGAGACGAAGTAAATGTGGGGAAGTCAACAATCGAATGGTATGAGTTGCACACCCGTCGAGCTTCGTCCAAACCGGATGTGGTGTTGTATAGTGATGGCCGGCATGAATCGATGACGTCAGGTAGACAGGCACGCAGAAATATCCCGGTCGTCTCCTCCATAAACAACGGTGCACCCGACGCGACTTTAAGAAGCATCACCATAGTTTCGTTACTGTCCAGTGCAACCCTGATGTCGTAAATCCTAGCAGACGTATCCACATGCACATCCCAGGCAACCACTTCTGAATGCTTAACACCGTTGCATTGTGCACAATAGATGTTGGAAAAGACGTCACTTCCTGCCGGCCATGTCACAGGGATGCTCGTTAAAGAGAAGCCTACAGCGTAACGACAAAGTGATAAATGTTACACATCAGGTCATCCAGTCGTTGCACCCAGGAACAAAAATTCGTACCATTATATGGACATGAGCCTTACTGGGGCAAACTTACCCTCCTCCTGCATTGTCGCCCGTTTCTTAATTCTGTTTAATTTTGTTTTTGTTATAGAGCGACTACGACGGCTTTTTGTAAATAGGGTTTAAAAATCGAGCCTATCCACTTTTAAGTTCATGCAACTTACACCAATGTCCAGAATGTGACTCTATCCCAGATGTGTTGACATAATTACAATACAATCACTATCTATTATTTCTGTTTACGTCGAGACAACGGTTTTTTGAGGATATATTAGTATCACATGTGTGATTTCACTCATTTTTATTATCAATTAGAGAAAAAAATAACTTCCATATGTTGTCAGACGATTTCTACACGAAGATGGAGTGAATGTGTGTTATGCACTCGTAATAATAAGATTGTTCGGAGGTTAATCAATGTTATATTGTTGGAGACGCAGGCTGAATTAATCTGCGTACATTTAGATGGAGTTGATGAATTCAAGAAATTATTGTTGGTAGCCAGTGAACAGAACACTAACCAAAGTTGATACTAGAAAGTTTGAACTGCTAAGCGCTAATGATTGACGGGCCATGACGTATATGTCACATGTCTGGTGACGCAGGATAAAAGGAAAAGCTGGGGAAGATATGGCATTGTGTACAGTCGGTTTTCAAACTTTCCGTTTTGACATTTTGAACGTCTGAACTGACTCAAACATCACCCATTTAATATTGGGAGAGACTCAAAAACATTTAGAGAGTATTAGTATGCGGCAAGAGCGACAATTTCTGACAAACGATTCACTGAGCACCGTCCACGTGTGGGCGAGTGACTAAGGGCAGAACGGAAGATTCAGCGCGAATGGGAAGTCACCGGCCCATCGTTTCTGGCCACCCTCAATGATACGTCATGCTGCTGGACCGGACGTCAGGAACAGTACCAATCAGGTTTAGTAGTAGATATGTATACGCTTTGTTGAATAACAAGGATCCTGTCCTCGTCCTCAGAACTGTGTAAACCTTACTTACGAATCCGAACTTTCGACTGAATCTTAACCGTACTGTAGTAATACACAAACAAACTTGTATAAGTTGATTTTGTATGAGTGATTCTTCGCCGCTTGGAGGGACGTTTATAATTTGAATCGTAGGTGAAATTGGTTCGAAAAGTGGGCGATTGTTATCTCCCAACAAGAATGCTCAGAATTGTGTGATTATTTGTACAAGTTGTCTGACACTGAAATACTGCAATATTAGATGGTAGAACTACAACTAATTGCAGAAAAACGTTTAGTGTTTACTAATTTTTACTGAATTTTACTGTTACATTGTTTAAGCATCAGTTTTGAGCCAAGCCTCACTGCTAAAGGCTACTATCATTTCCTGTACATTTGTAAATCCACTACAGTGTGTTCCTACTTTGAAATAACCTTAAGTTGTCATAGTCACCAACGTCAAAGTTGTCAGTATTGGACTGTTGAGTTTTGTGAGTGGAAACCATGTGCCGACTGATATAATGGTATGATCGCTTATGTTATAGGGTAGAAGGAAATACTACCAATCTGAGCGGACTATCGCGACCAGGTTAAGCGAAAGTGGAGAATATTTTCATTGTTAAATCAGGCACAGGTTTTCCTACCGTTTGACAATATATTTCCTTAAAGTTACACTGTGCACAACTTCAACAATTTTTAGCAACTGTTAGGTGTGACATTAGCAAATTCGCAAGGGAAGTTTTTCAATTTCTTCAGTGTCAGCATAGATTTTGCTGGAAAACTGCTCTGTTTGTTCGCGCAACCTGCTATTTCACACTCTGGCGTACGTCAGTGGAAGCCTCATTGGTAAGTTTATAAATGTTTTTCGAATATTAGTTCGGAAACTCACCAAATATGGTAATGATGTCTTCACGTGACGAATATTTACCATATATGGTTTTTTTTTAGAAACGAGGCTGAACAGGGTACGCTAGTCTTAGCTCAGATTTGGTTTTTAATGCTCAAGTTAAACAACATTAAATATGTATAGTGCACACATACCTGTACAGTTCGGAACACGAATAAAGAAACGATAAAATTAATTATTAATTAATAATTGATAGAAATCGACAGAAGATAGATTGCAGATGTCCTCGAGGGAAATTACAGTGCTCAATGCTAAAGCAGAGCGTTATGATTAATAACACAAACTACTTCAAGTAAGCTTACAAAGTAATAATATCTGTTACTTAAGTTTCAAGCATCTTGCAATCTTCAGACAGAAGATAAGATAACATTAACAGATAAGTAACAGGTTTTATTACTTTCAATCAATCAGTCAATCAATCAAAGGCAAAAAAGGGCCAAAAAGGATACTTCACGCCAAACAAACTTGATCAAAAAATGATCGTAAGCTCAATTGTTAGAGCATCAGAAATGTTTTCGGGTAACGTGGGTTCAAATCCTAAACCTAGGTCATTTTGCCAATGCCCAAAATATTGCTATGAAGAAACAATGTGATGTAGTTATGTGATTTTCCGCATTAGTTTCCCCGACACAACATTGGGGAACCTGTCATATTGAAAGACGTTATATTTATATATATATATATATATATATATATATATATATATATATATATATATATATATATATATATATATATATATATTTTATATATTTTATATATTTTATATATATATATATATATATATATATATATATATATATATATATATATATATATATATATATATATATATATGTATACAAACAAAAAATGACGTCATTATGTATATCAATCCGCCACGGTATGCGTCCAGCGCTTTTTCCGAAAAATTAACATAAATTACGATACATATTTTAATATCACATTCATTTTCATCTCTTTCACTTTGCCAAATATTATAAAAACTGCAGTAATATATAATTTCATAAGGGATATGAAAAATGTTTACAGCCTTGACATTGGTTTTTCGGCCTTCAGCCGTATGGCAGGCCCTGGCATGCCAACCTTAGTCCCAAATGGGCCACGCTATTACAGCAAATATTAAACCAGTTCACAGCAATTTGTTTTGCGCAGAGATCACACGCAGTGAGCCGAAATGTGGTAGCGAGCGGTATCACTGAAAATGACGGGACTATATCTCTCAATGTTATGTTTTTTTCGGTATCACAAGGGTGATTCTCGGCCAATCACAATCGCTGGTTGAGACATTAGGAATAATAATAGCTAATCATCGATTGATACTGGAGGTGTAATAATAGACGATAAACCTACCGAACATTGTGATATTCTCACATCTTTCACGGATGACGTCATCCTGCCACCATGTTGGGCATTTCCGTATCATCCAAGCACCGCCATTGTGTGAGGTGGCGGTTCTGGTACACACATGAACAAATTTATCGACAGTTTCATCCCTGTGGCTGTCTTCCTCAAGGGACTCTGGGGACGTCGTGTTTTGGCAAACCGCTTTGTAGTCATGGCAACAGTCACTAAACCACTCACACTTTGTGTCACAATTACAACTCCAGCGTTCAGGTTTGAATGCTGCTAAATCATTAAGATTAAAAGTGGTATTGCAGACAGTGGCTTCGTCAGACGAGAGAGCAAGGCACGAATCCACTCTGTTAGAAGATTCTCCTCCTGGCGTACAGTCACCAAGACCATCCAAAAAACAGTTGCACCCCTGAGCCAGTAGAAGCAATAGAAATCCACCAATCATGATCTTTTTCCTTAGGATTCTGCAGATGAAGGTATTAAATATGGCATGAGGCATGTGTGTTTTAGCAACCGTCGATGGTAACGATAGATGGCATATTGAATGAATGCACAAGTGAATTAGTGATGCAAAACCAATGAAAAATCTTGGTGGTACAGAAACGCGCGACTAATGCTGCGAAATGAATGTCATGTAATAATGCTTTGGCGCAATTTTACGATTGGTACAGCCAACAATAAGTGATGATGTCAAAATCACCGTACCCATAACACAGATGTCAGGTAGTTGCGGCACTGACTAGTTTATAAAGTTAAAATAAACTGAATTTCCACTTTCTTGAATAGTTTTCACAACGTCCGACACTGCATAGTTTTCGTGTCGGAATGGAAAGAGCATAAGCGAGAAAAGCTCTGACGATGGAGGGTAGTTCCGACAATTTGGTCAGCTTACCCCGATTTCTGGCTACTGCTGTGCCTTGCCAGCACAAAATCAAGCAAATGAAGACCAATACACATATTTTAAGGCAGTGGTGCGGAATATCAAGAAATTATAAAAATAATTTAACTCTCCTGGTATACAAACAGTTCTTTCTGCACAAACATAGGGATGGCTGAAGAGGACGCAGTGAGAGTTCGGATGAGACGATAAGCGGGAACGAAGTGAAAACGTGACACCCTTCTTTTCTGTCATTTCCCCCAAGTGTCCAAGCCCCATTCCTTACTCCTACCCTCCCCCCAAATAATGTATCCCTCTTTTCAGAACGTAACCTTTGACCTTATTTCCATAAGTTCACACATATCTTTGACGTTATCAACTATTGACTGTGTCACTTGTAAAACGCCAATGATGTTGTTAACAGTCACCTGAGTAATTTCAAAGTTCTTCTTTTGATGTGGTTTTCTCATCTTTTCATAGGAAATATACTGAAAAATGTATTTAACTATTTAGATTTTTTATCTTAAAAGAGAATCCGGACTACTTGTTTCGTTAGCACGAGAAAAATTTAAGGAGGCACCGTTGACCAGTGGTTAGGGTAAGTTCGAGTGAGTTCGAGACCCGGTTCAAGTCCCGGTAGATCCAGAGTAGCGGATTCACTGTCGGAGGACGGTGAATTCGAGACACTAGCTCGGTGTTGTGCCCTTGAGCAAGGCACTTTACTCCTCAGTGCTCCATTGGGGTAGTGGGTTATGGGTACCTCATCCTGTAAATGGGCTAGCACCCGTTGGACGATGGACCTAATAAAAAAAATAGACAACAAGCCAGTGAAGATTTACTGGACCGTAACCATTGACAACGAGCAGATGAATGCTCCCTGGACCAGCCAAGTCCCCGGATGTGCCTATTCAATTCAATTCAATGCGTTGAAATGGGCGTCCAAATCAAAGCATGTTCTTTATCGAAGAATGACAATGATATATTCGATCCTATAGTAATCAACATAAACAATAGTAACCGCCTAGACTACAGAGCGTTTCTATATTTCTTCCCTTGACGATTGCCGTACAGACGTAACTTGCCAGAGAAACAGAGATTCATTATGCCTGTTTAAATCCCCAAACGTCAGTTAAATGTTTGAGTGATGTACTGCTTTTACATATGCTTACTTTAA
>LD345745.1:313523-332480 GCA_001465055.1 Ptychodera flava
GGGATTGTGTAATCAGTTTGATTTGATACTGCTAAATGAAATACTTTGTCAATAAAGCTCGGAATCGTCGGTGAGTTTTGCTGCTTTTGGCTATGGTTGTCTATCTCAGTATCAACATGATCGGCTTTTGGCTATGGTTGTCTATCTCAGTATCAACGTGATCGGAATGCCAGTTCATGGAGATCGATCGAGATCGCGAGAATGTAATTGTAACTGTTTTCTGTATTTTGTCTTCCTTTACAATTTCAAGTAAGTGCTTTAAATAAAGAGATTTTTATGTTGTCTTTAGCATATCAGTGGAAAAGCATTAAGATTTGGACTGTTTAGTTTTATCATCAACTGTCGCCACGCTATTGAGATCGTGGCGATTGCCGATGGGTTTTTGTTCGCCACAAACAAGTTTTAGTCGCATTTTGCGACTGTGGCGACCTCTATCGCGAACCCTGTAATATATATATATATATATAATATATATGTTTTTTTAGTGTCAGTCTTTCAACCAATACCATAATAGAATGGCGATAGATAACGCAAAATAAAATTGTCGTTTTTGTCTACATATACTCATCTTTCGAGTGAATATTAAATTTTAGAAAATAAAATGGTCGTTTTTTACTTAAATTAATATAGATCATTAATACCAAACTTTAGGTTTTTACCCAAAATGTGCACCCCTTCATCCTTCAAGTAAATATTTGCTACCACACTTAACTTTAGACTCTCTGCCTTTTGAAAATATATCGTATGAGGGAGGGGGTCCTTGTCATCTAAGATGAGAAATATTCCTTTTGAAAAACTGTGTTGGCAACGTGCAGCTCCACCTTAAACAGGACACAAAATGAAGTAATTCCCTGGCATTTTATTCTTCTGTTAACATTTATGTTTTCAAAATAAAACATTACTTTTTTAAATCAACATTTGTGGAGTTTCTATACCACTAAGTAGTATCGCTTTTAACAAGCAAGATTTGTTCACTGACTTTTTCAGATTTGGCACACTTACACCCTCCTGAACATGCAACTGTCTGATTCTTAGTACCCAGGCCCTATCTCTGTATTTCCAGCACCTTCTATGTCCGCGGGATAAATGTCAATCGGTGAGAGGGTAGTTACCCTTCCACTGGTCCACACTGTGATATCCGGTTGGTCAGCACCCTTGTGATAGGTACTCACCCTGACCCTCACCCTACACTCTCTCACAGCCCATTGCACACATCAAGTACTTTTATCCCTTTGCATACATCAAGTACTTTTATCAATACATTCATTAACACACGTAACACACACCAAGGTATTACTGAAATGCCTACAATCACAATGCAAGTGTACGCGATTATCAGATCAGAATAGGTGCATCAAACCGCGAAATATGAAGAAATTACGAGGCAATCCTACAGGACGTAGGATAACAATTTAAAGACATTAGATCCTTACTTTTTTACACAAAATTAAATTTGAAAATGGATGAGGAAGCACTGTTCATAACCTTAGTGTTAAAGCAAACTTTGGCCAAATACACTTTACAGACGCTTTCACCTTCCTGCTGTAAATATCTTGATCCCGATCCTTGATCTCTGATCACTGCTAACATCAGGCAAGGGAGTCCGACATCATGGACTACATCCATGCAATACACCAGGTCAAATTTCGTATTCCAATCTTCAATGTTTGCCAATTTGGTGGCGTCAACGAGGTGAAATGTGATGTTCGAGAGTTGAATGGACTTTGCCTTTTGCTACCACGATGGGTTTTTTAGCTTTGTTAATGCCATGAAATTCACTATGTGGGAAATCTCGGCCCATCAGGCAAAGCGCAGATCCCCTGCCACACCCAACATCACAGACAGTCGCTGAAGTTTCTGAAAATAACAAGGCATCAAGATTTCATAACCGTGGGATCTAGTCCAACTGATAGAAGCCTAACTATGATTAGAATTTGTAGAAGGGAGTTCGAGGAATCTGCCTTTAAGATCTTGAAAAATTAAACCAGATCTTAGCTTTACTTATGCACTTTAGACCACCTGTTGCAGCACGTAAATTTGCGATTATGATGCATTATTGGGCGACATATTAGTTATCTGGAAGATTGGTGCGGAATATCTCTGAGACCATGAAGGAATGGAGCATTTGTCGAGAAACTGGCATTGGGTTTACGTGACCTGTCTTATTCTGCATTACCGAAAAGAGTAAAATGCATTCTGATTTTCTCGAACTTGGTAATATTCTGAAATTTTGATTTCATTTATTGTAAGGCTACAAGTTTAACAATCGAAGAAACGTCTTTTCACTTGTTTGTGTTCTAAATCGGAAGGAGCTTTCCGGAACAATGTAAAATAATTAAGCTGGGACGTTTAAAATGTTCAAACACAAAGACAAAATGAAGTGATTGTAACAATGATGATGATTTTAAAAAATATTGTGATAAAAATGCAGAGGGTGTTTTCACTTCGACTGCATCTCAAGACCGTTGCACCCTCTCCATAAGACTTAAGATTTATCAGTAGCAAATGTGACCTGCTGCCAGAAGCAGTATTTATGTTTGGCCCCAAAATAAGAGGTTTGTTTCTGATAAGTGACATGTGGCGGCGACATGGTGCGGGGACGCGATATTTTTTCTTTATTTTTGGTGGAATTTCATACGGTTTTTTTCCTTTTTTCCATAGGGGCAAATGAAAAAGAGGAAACAAAGATTGACGCGCACACTTTGAAGTGCGGTGACGAGAAACGAATCGTTTTTTTCGCATTAATGTTGACGACGCGGTGTTCTGTATTACCATAGACACTGGTTGAAGTATAGATTTTACAGATTACAAATTACCGTTGGAGTACATTAAACCTTAAAACAACAAATGAACTGATGAATATACGAATCCATTTCACTTCACAACATTTTTCAGCGTTTTAATCGCAGCGATGTCAGCCAATAATAACTAAAGCAATAATCTGGCTGAACCGCTCTTTAAAGGCAAAAAATGATTTGTTTCTGGTCATCGCGTGCGCTTCAACTCGTCATCAAGTGTGCGCTTCAACTCTTTTTTTTCCCTGCTTTTCATTGGCCCCTATGGACAAAAGGGAACAAATGTATAAAATTCCACCAAAAATAAAAATAAAAATGAAAAAATTCGCGTTGCCGCATCATTTTTGCCACATGTCAATGACCAGAAAAAAACCTATTTTTGGCCTTACATGAGGCTTTTGTATGTTTGTTTCACCAATACAATATATCCAGGCAAGACAGAACGATACTGGGGCCACGACAGGCTGTTATACAACGAAACATTATCTGAGCTGATATGTTTGTATTTCTTCACTATTAAAGATAAGGAGGATGTGGTCCAATGTTCTTGCCGTCTACCTTTCAAGATCTTCCCTACGCTAGTGTTTTCATGTAAGAGCTCCTAACATTAAATTCTCAGTGTGTGACAGTTGTGTATTTTTCAAAGTGCTTCGTAACGAACGTTCGACTCATGCTTGTAAATACGTCGCGCGTAAGATAAAAGATTGTAACAAGCTGACCTGCCCAGACAAGACAGAAGGATGCTGCGCGATGTAAGGCTGTTGCGCAATTAAATACTACCTCGGCTGATGTGTTTGTATGTCTTCACTATTATAGGCACCAACAAACAAGATATAGAAAGGACGTGATCCAGTAGTCTTTTGACCAAGACCTTTCCTACGCCAGTAATTGCATGTAAGAGCGCTGCTAGCTCATGTCAATGCATTCTCAATGGAAGACAGTTGTGTATTTGTCAAAGTGCTCCGTTATGAACTTTCGACTCCAGCCTGTAAAAACCGTTGCGTGTAAGATGTAAGATTGTAACAAGTTGACATGTTGAATATAAAAATATTTCCACGATCTCTACAGTACTCTTACTTTACATGATGTAACACACACGCAAATGTTCTTTTCACTCTCAGAAATTGGTTTCGAAGTTCTTACAAGACTCAACCCGTTTTAAACTCGACATTCTGTAGCGGTTTGGACGGTTTGCCGCGCTGTGAAATCGGTTCAATTTCTGTTGCGGTGGTTAACCGCGCTGTGAAGTCGGTTCAATTTTACTGAGCAGCACATTGATTTTACACAAAATCTTCGATACTTGGAAAAGGCCCGAGTTACTGAAAGTTGCAACTTTCTACAAGCGCTCTAACTGCCGATATAGCGCCACTGTTTGTCACACATGTGCTGATAAAGAAGGTGGAAATATTTTGATAGCTCATTTCAGGATGGCATGTGAAAATTAGCTGCAAAAATACGTAATTGAAGATTTCATCATTATTTGAATATATCACATTAAGATAACCCCCGAGAACATGTCAACCAACGCAGTGAGACGAGTAGTGTTTTGAGAATAAAATTTTTGACCAAAGAGGGCAAAAATTGCCCCAAAATACAAAATTGCAGATTTAATCATAATTTCAAAATATCATAGTAAGATAACACCTAGGAAACTGTATACCAAATATCAAAGCTATCAGACAAGCAATTTTTGAGAAACAAATTTTTTGAACAAAAAGGACAAAAATTGCCCCAAAATACAAAATTGCAGATTTCATCATAAGTTCAGTATATCACATTTAGTTCATCTGTACGAACCTGAATACCAAATATCAAGCTATCAGATCGGCACTTTTAGAGTAACATATTTTGCTACCAAAAATCGCAAAACAGTGACCCAAAAATACAAACTTGTAGAATTCACCATAATTTGAATATATCACATTTTGATCATCCCTATGAACTCGTATACCAAATATCAAAGCTGTCAGAAAAGCGATTTGGTGAAATAATTAATTTTTTACCAAAAATGCAAAAAAGTTGCCCCTGTATACAAAATTTATATATTTCTGCACAACTTGAACAAAACTGAAATAGGGCATTCATGGGACCTATATCCAAAATATCAAAGCTGTCTGTCCTGTAGTTTTGAAGAAGATTTTGTAAACAATTTTGACAAAAATTGCCATAAAAATACAAATTCGCATATTTCACTACCATCTGAAGATGACTCACTGAAGTCACCTCGCGTGAACTGGATATCAATTTCTAAGCAATCGGACGAGCGGATTCTTTTACCTAATCCGCGAAAAATGCCAAAAAAATCAGAAACATGCGAATTTCGCAACGATCTGAAGAAACCTAAATGAGGTTACCCCACGTGAACTAAAGCAATCAAAGATGGGTTTCAGAGCAGAAGGGAATTGTTGACGGACGACGGACGGATAGACGACTGAAAATCAGCCTATATATAAGCTCTGCGTCGCTGAGCGGAGCTAATAAAACATGGCAGTGTTTTTTCTCGATACATTTTAATATTATCTAGGTTTAATCCAGGTTTTATGTCTTAAGTCTTCATCTGTCTGATGATTGAAGGATGCATGAAACTTAGATAGATAGATAGATAGATAGATAGATAGATAGATAGATAGATAGATAGATAGATAGATAGATAGATAGATAGATAGATAGATAGATAGATAGATAGATAGACAGACATACAGACAGACAGACGGACAGACAGATAGATAGATAAACATATAGATAGATAGGATAGGATAGGATAGGATATTTTATTTTCCCAATAGAACAGAAAAGAAAAAGAAAAAAATACAGACACATTAAGGATTAGTAAAATTGGATAGGGTCTAGAAAATAGTATCATACTAATCGAGTCCAGCCCCCTACCATTCACAATTGCTGAATCTATCATTTTGCCATAGGGCGTCATGTTGAACATTGTGACCTATCTTCGATATTTGAAATAAATTCTATGTCAATGTAAGTACATAAATTATAAAACTTTGTCGTAGAAAATATACATGTTAGAGAAGAAAACCTGTCAGATACACAAGAGATGACGTTTCAGGTCTCTTTTAACTTTTGACTTAGATCTCAAAGATGTTATACTTTCTGGGATTTGGTTCCAGAGTGTAACACCAGAGTATTTCATTGAACACGGTATATTTAGGGATGAGAAGATTTCCCTTGTCTTTCGACCGAGTAGGATACAGATGTTGAATGCTTGAAAAGTAACAAGGAATTTCTGAAGGAAAATTTCCACTTATATTATCATAAACAAAAAGTACAGTTTGATAAGTATATTGCTTAAAGACATCAAGAATTTCCAACTCATGAAACAATGGTTGTGTATGTGTATCTCTAGATAATATAGATAGATTAGATAGAGAGATAGATAGATAGATAGATAGATAGATAGATAGATATTTTAATTTTTCATGTTCATCGAAATGACTTTATTAATAGAATGATATTTATAAACATAACTGGGCTTCCCATCAATCATTAGGGGGAAACATTGCACGCTTTTGACGAAATTATCGTCGAACTTATAAGTACATTTGGCTTATATGTTTACACCTTGGAATATTCAAATAATGCTTAGCCTTATTTCGGTACGAAACTGTTCTGGGACAAAACTTACCGTGAGAACGCGCATTACAATTTTACTCTGCTGAGCCAACTTAATATTTTATACTGAAATAAAATTTGCATATTTGTGATTAAACTGAACACGAAATGAAGTGATTGCTTTGCATTAATTCTTAAATTCAAATTTATGATTTCAAACTTTCGTTTTTGGGAGTTTCTATACCATTCTTAGTACCCAGGCCCTATCTCTATATTTTCAGCACATTCTATGTCTGCGGGATAAACGTTAAACCAGTAGGCAATCATCTTCCTAGCGTGTGAAGGATGAGCATTAGCTAATGGCTTTTTAGGACTGTGACTTGTCTAGCCATCTACCCGTCTACCCTCCTACTGGACCAAACTTGGGTGATGTCCGACTGGTCAATACGCTTGTGACAGGTGCGTACCCTTACCCTACTCTCTCTCATCGCCCCTTGCATGCATCAAGTTCTTTCATCAATATATTCATTAGCATATCATATCAGTATATTACTGAAATGCTTACTATCATGGTCATTGCGATCATCAGATCATAACAAGTGTAATAATGGCCCGACAGATAAAGAATTACTAGGTAAACGTATAATACATGGTAGGATGTAACATCAGATCCTTACTTTTTCACTGTAATCAAATTTGTAAGCTGAGGAGGAAGCACTTTTTATCCTGTTTATCCTAAGAGCACTTCAAAGAATCTTACTTTTCCTGCAGTAAAAATCTTCAGTGAAAAGATCGATTTTTCCTGCATGGAAACATTCAAAACCCGCCTCTTCGAGCATTGCCAGTGCTTTTTCCCTTCCCCACATTGCTCCTAACCCAAAACTGTCATCACAACAAGCAAGTGATGATGGCATACACCGGAAGAGACTAACGGTATACATGAAAGGTGCCATTGGATTCTCAATGTTATCCGCATGTTTTGCGTGACCGGCGGTGTCTTTCATTACGAAATAGCCGTTATCTTTCATTAGGCGATTGATGCCTGCTAACATCAAGTCAGGGCGTCCGACATCATGGACTACATCGCTGCAATAGACCAGGTCAAATTTCTTCTTCCAGTCTTCAGTGTTTCCCAATTCGGTGGCGTCAACGAGGTGAAATGTGACGTTGGAGAGTTGCATGGATTTGGCCTTTGATTTTGCTGCCTCGATGGGTTTTTCAGCATTGTCAATGCCATGGAATTCACAGTGTGGGAAATCTCGGGCCATCAGGCAAAGCGCAGCTCCACTGCCACAACCTACGTCACAGACTGTCACTGGAGTTTCTGAAAATAACAAGGCGTCAAGATTTCACGATCACAAAATCTAGTCCAACAAAACACAAGGCTAACAACACTTAGAATTTGTGCAAATTAGTTGGGGGAACCTGCTTTTAAGGCACTTGAAGTTATATGGACCACACATTTAGCCAAGTTGTGGTTGCACTTAAGACTGCCTGTCGTACATAAGTTAGTAATTATAAATATATTGGGCGAGATATGAGTTATCTAGAAGATTGCTACGGCATATCTGAAACGATGAAGCATTTGTCGAGTAACTGGTAAATTGTCTTTATGTTCCGTTTCTGATTCTGCATTACCGAAAACGTGACACGCATCTGTTTTCTTGGTCGGGCAAAATTCTGTAAATTTGATGTAATTTACTTTAAGGCTAAACATCTGGTAACCGGTATCTTTCTACGAATGTTTTGTGAACAATGAAAGAGCTTTTCACTGCAATGAAGTATTATAGGAGGTAAGTGGAAATTTTCAGGCATGAAGACAACATCAAGTAATTGTAACAACGCTAATGGTTTTGAAATGAATATAGTGATGAAGAAATAATTTGCGGTAATTGGCAGAACATCTACTTGTGCCATATCTAAGGCATTACCAATTACTTGTCATACTTGTCATATACATCTATCACAATTTCACTGAAAATGATATTGCACGGAGCACCAAGTTGCAATTTTATAAGTTTATAATCTCCGATCAAAATATTATCCAGAACTCACCAAGTAATTTCTTGATTATTTCATTTTCCGTAAGAAACTTTGGCGCCTCATCCTGTAGACTGCATCTTGCTACTTTGTCACCCCAAGAAGGATGGAGGGTATACTTTGAGTACGGAACTCCTGGAGACACAAAAGATATTTATTGCATAACATATAATCAATCATTTTCTCTCTCTCTCTCTCTCTCTCTCTCTCTCTCTCTCTCTCTCTCTCTCTTAATTTTCTCACTATCGTACCAAAACTTTACAAGACAATGAACTCTAAAAGGTGTTTTGATTTTTTAACCTGCCTTCGTGCTTTTGTTACTGACACTTAAAGGCTTTAGACTAGAGGTCTGTAACTATTTTGGGTAAAATGCCGCACCATAGAAAACGAGCCAAACCTCAAAAAAAGTCGCAGATACACAATTGAAATAAAAGCTTTTGGTCACAGAAATTGCAGTCGGTAACACCGCAGTGTTTGTCTGCGAGAGAGTAAGTGTCAAAAATTTGAAAGGCTATAATTTACCATCAAATGAGAAAAATAAAAAATGATTACAAAAAACAAAAAATTATGTTACAATATTAGTTGTTACTAAAACTTTTCATTATTTGGAAGGGTCCTATACTTGTCTTTCAACCTTATTGAAAAGACACCACCTTTAACGTACATCTTCTATTTCAATGAGATAGACATCTTTTCTAGATTAAGTCCTTTTTAACTTTACTGAGCCAACAAACAACACATATCATTATAAAGTAAAAATGACGCTATACTGGAATATTTTATATAGACTGGAATTTTATGTATACAACGGATAGCAGGATGCATGAAATTTAAGTTGCAGATATTGTTACTATGTTCTTCAAATAATACACACACACACACACACACACACACACACACACACAAATTTTACACACACACATCGAACGAGTGTGACGTCATGAATACTGAGGCTCCCCAAATATAGCGGCAGTGTCCCTCCTCGTCTACCGGCTCGGAGGGATACAGCTATGTTGGGGGAAACATGAGTCTTCGATGACGTCACACGAGTGAGAAATACTGGGGGACTGTATATTTAAGCTTATAACATGCATAGCCCCACTTCTTTTATTCAAATAAAATTCACTTTCCCGCGCGGATTTTCACGAATAACTTTATTTGACACAGCCGTCATCGAGCACAGTGGAAAGGACAACGACGTGGTATCTTCATTTGCATTATTTTATTTGAAGGTAAAGCGACAATGCAAAAATGCATCGAACTTTACCCTTGTCTTGCTTTTCACAGCGTTGCTTATACGTTGTTTATACAGTACGAACGAACACACTGCAATGCAGTCGTCATTTTTTCTGATATCGGAAATTCGTGTCAAATCCTGACTTCGGTCATAATATATGAATTAAACCTCCATTGAACTGTATCACATCGTTCTTGTTGGTCATTTATGCAACCCCACTGCACTTAGGAAAATTAAATTGCTCGAAACTGACGAGGACTGGAGGAGTACGATGCCGTATGAAGATCGTGCGTTCGCATAATTCTCAGCACCTGTAACGCTGTTTGAAATTCAGAGGAAAAGTGTATCAATATTCCTTCGTCGTAAACTAAAATCATAAACAATCACAGTAAGCAAAGCGCAACAAGAAACTTTAACATTTGCCATTTAACATTCATTCGATCTAGCTTTTATTTCTGTCAAACGAGATTGTTAAACCACGTTTACCGTACGTAGCCCAGTAAACATTCTCGCTTGAGTACGGCCTACCGCAGAAGTACTAGTTCAACAGCAATACAATACTTTGCCGATACTAAGAATTTAACTAGTCACTTGACAGGATGATAGGTTGATTATGAGGCATTGTATTCTTAACATATATTGGATTCTTGTTCGGTGATAAATTCGTCTATTTTCACGGATCACTCGGCTGTTTACGGCTTGTGGCGAGCTAGCAGTGGCACAGTGAGTAGTAGCAAACGTAGGGAGCAGACAACAGTGAACGGTCTCGTTTTTCACAATTATAAAAAAAATGCAAAATGTCACAATCATCGATATCAATATCTTTGACGTATTTGCTATATTCATTTTTCAGTAAATTCCTCAGTACCCACTCAATTTTACCTGCACGAGAATGCTAACAAAGAGCTTCAGTAGAAAAAAGTGCCGACCATAAGCTCATACCCGTACTTCTGACGTCAGAAGTAGGGGTATACGGAAATCCTGCGAACCGTACTATTGTTTTGTGACGTCACATTATAGGGATAACTGGGTCTATGTATGTGATTATATATATATATATATATATATATATATATATATATATATATATATATATATATATATATATATTATATGAATGATGCTATTTTTATCAGTTATTTCCAACCGAAACTTAAGTTTGTTGACTTTAAAAAATTGATTGAAATTCGGAATCAAATTTTAGTGTTTTAAAAGTAGTAACCTACATATTTTTTGCAAATGCATTTAAACATTAGTACCTGCCGGTCCTTCCTTTTTGAAGCAGTCAACGATCTCCTTGTAAGCTTCAATTGCCGTTGGAATTCCTTCACAGAGCACAGACAGAGTTCCCGTGCCACCTTGAGTGCAGAGTGCATTGTGTCGGTGAGGAGGAAGGTAGTAGGTGTCCTTTTCAGAATCAACTTCCACAATACCACTTGTTACCATGGCACCGAGCCACTCCCTCACATATCTGTGTGACGAATCAGACAACGGTTAACGAGGGGATGCAGATTAATGAAACGTCTGTGGTGGAATACTGATATATAACGTTACTGATATTTCCACGATCATTCAGCGATGATTAGATAACCATACTGCACGTTAGTAGAAAGAAAATGTGGTAGTCGATTTGGTCGACGTTAAAGGGACAGGCCTCAATGCCTGGTTTTCGCATTAGTGGTTATTGACATTTACTGTTTCTTTGATTTTATTCCTTTGTTCTTCTGTGGAAGTTGTACAGTTTAGTCAATTCACTCAGAGATAAAGCTGATAAGGAACCTGTCCCTCTAAAGTCGTGAAGGGATGGCAGCTGTACGCGTGTATGTGTCACTGCAGTGCCAAGCAACCGCTGGTTAAGACCTTATGTAGCCAACGGTTAAAGCGGAAGAGAACAGTTAGCTGAAGATACTGTCGCATAACATGTATGCATGCTTTTTCATATTGTACGCTGACGTAATCCTGCGTTACGTTTAGGCTTATCGAAGATATATATTTGTTTTGCAGACATAACCTAGCTATTTCCCTAGGATAACGGTGCCCCTATGATTGTCTGTACACGGACGTAGTAGAGCTACTACCTCCATGGTCTGTCCAAGTGCTCGGGTCATGTACAATGCAATGCCAGAACGAGTGTACCTTGGTCGTAACGTATGGGGTCAAAGGTTATATCAATTCACAAAAGTATCGCAACACGTAGAGCAACAAACGAAAGAGCCAACATGTTGGATAAAGTATGTCTATGAGTGTTTCAGTATATGCGTTTGTGTATCTAACCTTGTGAGTATTACGCCTGTGCGATGTGCTAATGTACGACTCGACCTGCCGATACATGGGCACTGAAAATGAGGCTGAAATCCCTGGCCCCTGAATGCTTTGACCGATTGTTAACTCAAACAGTGTGTTTACCGAGTACCTAATAACCTTTCCTTTAGACCTGCTGCATCTGCGATTGCCGTCGACGTTTCAGCTTCACCCAACTTAGCCATGGTGTTGAACAGACCCGTAGCAGATCCTATAGCTATACTGACAGCTGTATATCCTTCTCTGACAGTTCCTAAAACCTGTTGTTCAAAAGATTCTTGTGACTCGCTCATTTTGGCTGCTATGTCTCAGCTTTCACCAAGTTTTGTTTTTAGGTCACGAACTTTAGGGAAAAGACGTCACGAGACGCCACGTGGTCTATTTACATTAATGGTTATATCGTGTCAAAGTACGAGTCAAATCATGTGAAAGGAATCATATCATTATGTACATTTGCACTTGTAATAAGTTGGATCTTCAGTAGATGTGTTTTATGTTTTTTGCTTTACCTACAACAAAACATCCAATCTTCTGAGATGTTTTGGATTCCCTTTATAAAACCATGGTGCCTTCAAAATACCACAAATTGAAAGTTAATGAATGGTGATATTCAGTTACCTATTCAGAGTTTGTGAATGTTCAAAAGAAGTTCCGGAGACGAGAGTGCCTATGATGGCATGACGTGTTTATATATATATATATATATATATATATATATATATATATATATATATATATATATATATATATATATATATATATATATATATATATATATATATATATTTAGTATATACATATATATATATATGTATATATATACTTCCATTTGTGTTTATTTAAATGTCTGTATTGATAGAATGACCTTTATAGACATAACTGAGCTACAAATTTTAGCTCACGTGTTCACACACGTGACCTAATGTCGCAGCGATGTGTCTGTCTGTCTGTCTATCTGCCTGTATGCTCGATATCTTAAAAACGGCTCATCAGACCAGAATCAAATCTATTACATAGATTCACTTTGCAAATGGCGAGAACTGATTAGTTTTTGGTGTGTGTGGCTTGCTTACTTTTTGCTAATTTGCATGATTAATTAATTTCGAAAAAACGGACATACACATTGAGAACGACTGCACACAATTTGATGAGATTTGCTAGGTACCTGTATACCCCTAGGTACCTGTATACCAAATATCAAAGCTATCAGACAAGTAGTTTTTGAGAAACACATTTCTTGACCAAAAAGGGCAAACATTACCCCAAAATACTAAATTGCAGATTTCATCATAAATTCAATTTATCACATTTAGTTCATCTGTAGGAACCTGAAGACCAAATATCAAAACTATGAGACCGGCACTTTTTGAGTAACAAATGTATCGAACAAAAATCGCAAAAATTGACCCTAAATACAAACTTGTAGAATTTATCATAATTTGAATATATCACATTTTGATCACTCGTATACCAAATATCAAAGCTGTCAGAAAAAGAGCGATTTTGGTGAAATAATAAATTTTTTGAAAAAAAAAACAAAAAAAAAAGCCCCTACATACAAATTTGCATATTGCTACACAACTTGAACAAAACTGAAATCAGGCATACCTGCGACCTATTTCAAAAATATCAAAGTTTTCTGTCCTTTACTTTTGAAGAAGATTTTGTAAAAAAAATTGACAAAAACTGCCTAAAAATACAAATTGGCATATTTCACTACAATCTGAAGAAAACTAACTGAGGTCACGTAAATTGTATATCAAAATTCAAAGCAATCGGACGAGCGGATTCTTTTACCAAAACAGCGAAAAATGTCCAAAAAAATTCAAACTTGCGAATTTCACCGCGATTTGAAGAAACCTAAATGAGGTTACCTCTAGTGAACTACATATCAAATTTAATAGCAATCAAACATTTGGTTTCAGAGAAGAAGGGAATTATTGATGGACGACGGACGGATAGAAGCCGACTGAAAACCAGCTTATAAGCTTATATAAGCTCCGCGTCGCTGACAGCAGAGCTAATAAAACATGGAAGCGTTTTCTCGATACATTTTAGTCTTATCTAGGTTTAAAAAGAAAATACATGCACTAAATAAAGCGATTGTAAGATTGAAAATCGGTAGCGTGTGTATATATGTGTATATCTATATATACAATATATTATATATATGTACATACACATATACATATACATACATATACATATACATATACATATACATATTATATATATATATATATATATATATATATATATATATATATATATATATATATATATATATATATATATATATATATATATATATATACTAATTATATATATACTAATTATATATATACTAATTATATATACCTGTATACCAAATATCAAAGCTATCAGACAAGTAGTTTTTGAGAAACACATTTTTTGACCAAAAAGGGCAAACATTACCCCAAAATACTAAATTGCAGATTTCATCATAAATTCAATTTATCACATTTAGTTCATCTGTAGGAACCTGAATACCAAATATCAAAACTATCAGACCGGCACTTTTTGAGTAACAAATTTATCGAACAAAAATCGCAAAAAATGACCCTAAATACAAACTTATAGAATTTATCATAATTTGAATATATCACATTTTGATCACTCGTATACCAAATATCAAAGCTGTCAGAAAAAGAGCGATTTTGGTGAAATAAATTTTTTGAAAACAAATAACAAAAAAATGCCCCTACATACAAATTTGCATATTGCTACACAACTTGAACAAAACTGAAATCAGGCATACCTGCGACCTATTTCCAAAATATCAAAGTTTTCTGTCCTTTACTTTTGAAGATTTTGTGAAAAAATTTTGACAAAAATTGCCTTAAAATACAAATTGGCATATTTCACCACAATCTGAAGAAAACTAACTGAGGTCACGTAAATTGTATATCAAAATTCAAAGCAATCGGACGAGCGGATACTTTTACCAAAAACAGCGAAAAATGTCCAAAAAAATACAAACTTGCGAATTTCACCGCGATTTGAAGAAACCTAAATGAGGTTACCTCTAGTGAACTATATATCAAATTTAATAGCAATCAAACATGGGGTTTCAGAGAAGAAGGGAATTATTGATGGACGACGGACGGATAGAAGCCGACTGAAAACCAGCTTATAAGCTTATATAAGCTCGGCGTTGCTGACAGCGGAGCTAATAAAACATGGAAGCGTTTTCTCGATACATTTTAGTCTTCTCTAGGTTTAAAAAGAAAATACATGCACTAAATAAAGCGATTGTAAGATTTAAAATTGGTAGCGTGTGTATATATGTGTATATCTACATATGCAATATATTATATATATGTACATACACATATACATACATATACATATACATATTATATATATATATATATATATATATATTATATATATATATATATATATATATATATATATATATATATATATATATATATATATATATATATATATATATATATATATATATATATATAAACTATCCACATGAAGTTCAAAAATCTGTACATCCTTGCATGACAAAGAATAATCCTGTAAGTGATATGCAATGGGTTTTTTAGTGCATGGGTAAATGACAGGGTGCCCTCCACGGTAACCTATTGTGTTTTTGTTTGTTAATTTCGTCGTTTAATGTGTCCGGTTTCTTGATCCAAAGTGATTCTCTCAATTAACTGTATTTTTTTTATTTTTGTGCTTTTTTTACAATGCCCGTGACTCTGAAATAACGTATTGTATTTCGCTCCTCGTTAAAGTGCATTGGTACAGGTTCAGTTCGGTTGTGGTTTCTGATAAATGAAACATGGATCTGTACTGTATACGTTCATACAGAGTGTCACCTGTTTCTCCTATGTAGACTATTTTTCTCACAAGCTGTATGAAATTGCAGATTATGTTGTGGGTTTTAGTGTAACATATTTGGGCAGATGGCACACTTCTTGTTGGCACACTGTGCTGATCATGGATTTGTCCTAGTGGTTTTATTCCTCGCATGGATGTTTGTCAGTCTTGATGCTATGTCCTTCCATTTTCTCCTGGCTATCATTGGCCGCCGTGGAAAGCTTTTTATATCTTTCTGATCTATGGAGAATGTGTCAATTTTTGGTTAGGATCAGTTCCTTCGAAATATTTGGGATATTGTAAGCTCAGATTGGAACATTGATTTATACTAGTACAAAATAAACGATTGGCAGATAGTTAGATAGATAGATAGATAGATAGACAGACAGACAGACAGACAGACAGACAGACAGACAGACAGACAGACAGATATATAGATAGATAGATAGATAGATAGATAGATAGATAGATAGATAGATAGATAGATAGATAGATAGATAGATAGATAGATAGATAGATAGATAGATATTTTAATTTTTCATGTTCATCGTAATGACTGTATTAAGAGAATAATATTTATAAACATAACTGGGCTACACTTCCATCACTTAGGAAAAAAATTGCACACTTTTTAAATTATCGTCGAACTTATATCTATGTTTGGCAGATATGTTTACACCTTGGAATATTCAAATAACGCTTAGCCTTATTCCAATATCTTAAATGACAACTGTTCTGGACACAAAACTTACCGTGAGAACTCTCATTACTATTTTACTTTGCTGAGCAAACTTGATATTTTATACTGAAATAAAATTTGCATGTGATTTAATTGAACCCGAATTGAAGTAATTGCTTAGCATTTTATTCTTCAATTCACATTATGATTTCAAACTTTCGTTGAAAACATTACTTATTTAAATTGACATTTCGAGAGTTTTGATAGCATTACATAGTAGCGCTTTGAACATACTCGATTTGTTCAATTACTGTTTGCACACTTATACCCCCCCTGAACATGCAGCTGTCGGATTCTTAGTACCTAGGCCATATCGCTATATTTCCAGCACCTTCTATGTTTGCAGGATAATATCAAACCGGTAGCCAATCATCTTCCTACCGTGTGAAGGATGAGCATTAGCTAATGGCTTTTTGGGACTGATACTTGTCTAGCCATGCATCTACCCGTTGGGCAATTACCCTCCTACTGGTCCAAACTGGGATGATGTCCGGGTGGTTATTATGCTTGTGACAGGCAGGTACCCTTACCCTACACTCCCTCACAGCCCCTTGCATGCATCAAATTCTTTCATCAATATATTTATTAGCATATCATATCAGTATATTACTGAAATGCCTACTATCATGATCATTGCGATCCTCAGATCATAACAAGTGTAATAATGGCCCGACAGATAAAGAAATTACTAGGTAATCGTATAATACATGGTAGGATGTAACATCAAATTCTTACTTTTTACCGAAATCGAATTTGTAAGTTGACGAGGAAGCACTTTTTATCCTGTTTATCCTAAGTGCACTTCCAAGATTCTTACTTTTTCCTGCAGTAAAAATCTTCAGAGAAAAGATCGACTTTTCCTGCATGGAAACATTCAAAGCCAGCCTCTTCGAGCATTGCCAGTGCTTTTTCCCTTCCCCACATTGCTCCTAACCCAAAACTGTCATCCCCACAAGCAAGTGATGATGGCATACACCGGAAGAGGCTAATTGAATACAAGAAAGGTGCCATTGGATTCTGAATGTTATCCGCATGTTTCGTGTGCCCGGCGGTGTCTTTCATTACGAAATAGCCGTCATCTTTCATTAGGTGATTGATGCCAGCTAACATCAGGTCAGGGCGTCCGACATCATGGACTACATCCATGCAATACACCAGGTCAAATTTCGCCTTCCAGTCTTCAGTGTTTCCCGATTCGGTGACATCAACGAGGTGAAATGTGACGTTGGAGAGTTGCATGGACTCAGCCTTCGATTTTGCTGCCTCGATAGATTTTTCAGCATTGTCAATGCCATGGAATTCACAATGTGGGAAATCTCGGGCCATCAGGCAAAGCGCAGCTCCACTGCCACAACCTAATTCACAGACTGTCGAAGAAGTTTCTGAAAATAAGAAGGCGTCAAATTTCATAATCAAAGGATCTAGTCCAAGAAACACAGGCCTAATAACACTTAGAATTTGTGCCAATTAGTTCGAGGAACCTGCCTTTAAGGCATTCGAAGTTATATGGAACACACGCATTAAGCCAAGTTGTGGTTGCACTTAAGACTACCTGTCGTACGTAAGTTAGCAATTATCAATATATGGGCGAGATATGATTTATCTAAAAGATTGCTTTGGCATATCTGAAACGATGAAGCATTTGTCGAGTAGCTGGTAAATTGGCTTTAGGTTAAGTTTCTGATTCTGCATTACCGAAAACGTGACACGCATCTGCCTTCTTGGCTGGGTACAATTCTGAAAATTTGATGTAATTATAGTAAGGATAAAAATCTTGTATCTGATATCTTTCGAGGAATGTGTTGTGAACAATGAAAGAGCTTTTCACTGCAATAAAATATTATAGGAGGTAAGTGGAAATGTTTCAGGCCTGAGGACAACATCGAGTAATTGTAACAACGCTGATGGTTTGGAAATGAATATAGTGATAAAGAAATAATTTGCAGTAGGTGGCAGAACATCTACTTGTGTCATGTCTAAGCCATTACCAATTATTTGTCATACTTGTCATATACAGTTATCATACTTTCGCAGAAAATGATATTGCACGGAGCACCAAGTTGCAATTTATAAGTTTATAATATCCGATCAAAATATTATCCAGAACTCACCAAGTAATTTCTTGATTATTTCATTTTCCGCAAGAAACTTTGGCGCTTTATCCTGTAGACTGCATCTCGTTACTTTGTCAACCCAAGAAGGATGGAGGGTATAATTTGCGTACGGAACTCCTGGAAACACGAAATATATTTATTGCATTATATATAATCAATCAATCAAAATCTCTCTCTCTCTCTCTCTCTCTCTCTCTCTCTCTCTCTCTCTCTCTCTCTCTCTCTCCTCCTCTACCTTTCTCTTTTTCTCTCATTCACCTTCCCCCCCCCAACTAACCCTCACAAACTAATGAATAACGAACA